>PVHX01008719.1:0-81356 GCA_004024805.1 Geosciurus inauris
GAGACAGGGCCTCACTGGGTTGCTTAGTGCCTCGCCATTGCTGAGGCTGGCTTTGAACTCGCAATTCTCCTGTCTCAGCCTCCCAAAGTGCTGGGATTACAGGCGTGCGCCACTGCGCCCAGCTAAGCATCATATCTTTTAATTGATAACCTTTCTATCCTCCTCAAAACTGAACACTCAGTCAGATGCTGTGTGAACACCTGTAATCCCAACAACTCAGGGTGAACCAGGGGCATCACAAGTTCAAGACCAGCCTCAGCAACTTGGCAATATCCTATCTTAAAACACAATGAAAAGGGCTGGGGTGTAGCTCAGTGATTCAGCACCCCTAAGTTCAACCCCAGTACTTAAAAAAAAAAAAACTAAAACTGAAATGCTCTATGACATGTAGTCACAGACTGGGGTGAACTTTATTTTGAGAACTGCCTTGGAGTGCTGAACTGCTCCTCAAGAAACAAGGTGTAGACTTCTGACCATCAATGAGGCCAGAATTCATGCACCAGGATCCCAAATAGGTCATAGAGGACCACATCAGGCCAATGGGACTTGAAACTTGCAAACAGGAGGTGGAGCTGTCCACAGCAAGTCAGGTTGGTCTGGGAGCCTGGAGGCCTGGCCTCTGCCTCCTACTCTGCCACCAGCAGGTGCCTCTGGATACCTGACTCAGCCTGGCTCTCCTGCAACAAGGTTTCTCATCCTAGCCCAGCCCCAACTTTTTTTTTTGGTACTGGAGATTGAACTCAGGGGCACTCGACCACTGAGCCGCATCCCCAGCCCTATTTTGTGTTTTATGTAGAGACAGGGTCTCACTGAGTTGCTTAGCGCTTCGCCATTGCTGAGGCTGGCTTTGAACTCGCAATTCTCCTGTCTCAGCCTCCCTAAGTGCTGGAATTACAGGCTTGCGCCACCGTGCCCGGCTTCAGCCCCAACTCTTACTGGACCCTCCTTAGGCACTGCAAACCCACTTCCTGCTCCCAAGACAGCTCTTTGTTTTTCTTGTGTTGGAGGAGTTACTCCAAGCCTCCATAGCCTGGAAGTTCCCCTGAAGACCCCAGAAACAATCCCCTCTTGGAGAAATGACAGGGAGGGCATCACCTAAGGACTTCCCGACTTGTTTAGCTTTTTCAGGTCTCTCTTGTCTCAACATCCAAGCAAAGACCACTGGACAACTCAGTCGAGGCCACGTGCCATCCATTTTCAGAGAGTGGTTTCTGAGTTCTTGATGCCTCCCAGCCATTATACCCTCAAACTATCAACATCATATCTTCAAGACCAGAAGTCATCAAGCAGGAGTCCTGACATCCATCACCCACAGCTGCTGCCTCCTGTCTTCCAAGGTCTGGCTCTGTTGACCACACAAGGGATATCCCAAACAGGAACTCAAGTTCAGTCCTGAGCCCCACATGGACATCCACAGTGAGATGAGGCCAGGGGTCCAGGAGAGGATCTGACCTCATTCCCAGAATCATCCTGATCCTCAAGGTATCTCTGTGGGGAAATGACACTCTGGTCACCCACCAGGACCAGCCCCTGGGAAAAAAGAGTTCCAGAAACAGCAGCAGGTCATCTAGCAAAGGGCTGGAGGGAACACATCCTCCCAAATGGTATTGAGGTGCATTTTTTTAACTTCATGTTGTGAAAACAAAGCCTATTGAGGGATAAGTTCAGCCCAGGTCCACCACTCCATGACCCTTGATGAACCCCACTTCTCCACCTTCCCTCTCTCACCCCTCCCTCTCCTTCTTCATCACCCCTGGCCTCTCTGGTCCCTTCTTCCACCTTCTTTCCCTGCTTGCCTCTGCTTCCCCCTGCCCTTTTCATTTCTCCCAAAATTCCTCCTCTACAGCAGAAGGATCCACCCTCCTCTTCCTGGCTTCCCATGTAGAGCCAGTCAGCCATCATATTAACATCTGACATTTCAGAAACTTCTTGGTCCTGCTGCCAAATCAAATCAGATCAGCCCATGTCATTTGCTCACAAATCCAACTGGCTCCCAAAATGGGCTCAGCGTGATTTCCATGTGCATGCTCCCTCCATGCACCTACAGAGGCAAGCCCTGTTACCCAGGCTCCTGTCCTGAGAACAGCAGGCCCCTCAGAAGGAGCAGGCCCTGCAAGGGCCACGTTCACAGACTGTACTATCTTCCCTCCAAAACCACCTGGTTCTCAAATTCCAAAGCAGAAAGCCAACCACAACATAGAGAGTTGAAATTATCTCTTAAAAAATTAATTATCTTGCCAAGCACAGTGGCCCACGCCTGTAATCCCAGCACTTTGGGAGGCAGAGACAGGAGGATCACGAGTTCAAAGCCAGCCTCAGCAATGGCGAGGCACTAGGCAACTCAGTGAGACCCTATCTCTACATAAAACACAAAAATAGGGGTGGGGATGTGGCTCAGTAGTTAAGTGCCCCTGAGTTCAATCTCTGTACAAAACAAAGAAAAAATTAATTATCTCTACCCTCAAAGGTTTGGTACTTTTTTATAATAATTTTTCCCCTGATCTTTGGAGAACTCCTAAAAATCACTATCTCTTATAGAGAGGTAACACCTCTCTAAACTTCAGCAATTCCTTCTGAGCCACTTGTTTTTCATTCTTTTTTTTTTTTCCATCACTGGAAAATCAAATTGAATTCCTTTTATTACAAAGGTGCACAGAGTGATCTGATTTATGTATGCCTATGTATACGATGCCAAGATATCTGGATGTTTAGCAAGTGGTAAGGAAAGATATTTCTGGATGGCAGGATTATTAGTGCATTATTAACTTTTTAATAATGTGCTTCTTTGTACTTTATTTTCTACAATAAGCATTTGTCATTTTATTAAAATTATTTCAAGAGTGTTTTGCTGTTTACTTGTAAAAAAAAAAAAAAAACACGGAGTCTTATGAAAATTCTCTAAGAAAATACTGAGGGTTTTTTTGTCTGTTTTTTGTTCATTGCCATATTCTCAAGGTAGATCCATCAATGAGGATTCATCAATCATCTATTATATTTACTAAGCACGTACTATGGGTTCCTTTACATCAGATTCTCTGGTGGCAAGAAGAAGAAGGACAGGCCGGGCCCCATGTAAGTGAGCTGCAGTTGCACTGGGCAGGCTCCTACTGGCCATATGCACACAGCCTTATAGCCCACACTTGATGTCCAGTTGCACAATGGGAAGCAGGTGCTGTCTGGGTCTCACCAAGCTCCCACCAGGAGCTTCCAGATCCTGTAGTGGGTTAAATGATGGCCCCCCAAAAGATATGTCCACATTCAAAAGTGTAAATGTAACCTTATTTGCAAAGAAGGTCTTGGCAGATGCTATAGTTTGAATGTATATACCCCTCCAAAATTCATATGTTGAGACTTAAAACCCCAAAGTAATGGCATTGGAAGGCAGTGTCCTTCAGAGGTGATCAGTTCATGAGGGTTCCACACTTGTAAACAGGATTCAGGTCCTTATAAAAGGGCTGGAGAGTGGTGGCTCATGTCTGTAATCCCAGTGACTCTGGAGGCTGAGGCAGTAGGATCACAAGTTCAAGGCCAGCCTCAGCAATTTAGTGAGGCCCTAAGCAACTTAGCAAGAACTGTCTCAAAATTTAAAAAAAAAAAAAAAAAAAGCAGGCTGGGGATGTGGCTCAGTGATTAAGCAGCCCTGGGTTCAATTTCTTGTATCAAAAAATAAAAGGGGAAGGGGGCTGGAGGAGTGAACTAACCAGGCCCTTCTGCCCTTCCACTTTCCACCAGGCACCATCTTGAAAGCAGAGAGAAAGCCTTCACCAGAGCTTCCAACACTTTGATCTTAGGTTTCCCAGCCTCCAGAACTTTGAGAAATAAATTTCTGATCTTTATAAGTTACCTAATCTAAGGTACTTTGTTATAGAAGCACTAAGAAATTGAGATAGCAGATATAATTAAGACAAGAAGATTAGATTGCCTAGGTGGGCTCTACATTCAATGACAAGTATCCTTACAAGGGTCACACAAAGTAGAGACACTCAGGGAGAAGAGAGACCTCTTTAAGATGCAGAGAGTAGAGTGACGTACTCCAAACCAAAGGAATGCCCTGAGCCACTAGAAGCTGGGAGGACTCTCTCCTAGAGCCTTCAGTGGGAGCAAGGCCCTGTAAACACCTTGATTTCAGACTTCAGGACTTCAGAACCGTGAGAGAATAAATGTCTATTGTTTTAAGCCACCAAGTCTATGATCATTCATTACACTAGCCCTAGAAAGAAACACACACCCAAGGCCTGAACCTCCACCATCACATTCAGTCAGGAACTAAGTTTGCCAGGGGCCCAGGAGAAGAGTCAACAGGAAGGAGACACACAAGAGCTACCTACTGGGGCTCAGAAGTGCACAAGTGACATCCCTTCAGGAACAAACACAGAAGCACTGTCTACTGGCCCCCAAAGCCCTAGATACAAGGCTTGAAGGTCAGGTCAATGGCACTCATGCGTGGGGGTGAAAGAGGGAGGCTGGACACAGAATGTGGCAGCTCCCACTGCTGGGCTGGTCTCAGTGAAGTGTCTGTGGTAGCTGGAAGAGAAGAGTGGGCTTGTCAGTGAAGCCACACTACAAGTGTTTGGCTTATTGACCATGACAACCACCACAAGCATCCATATGTATCAATATGGAATACCTATATGGTGCCTGGCCCTATATGAAGTCCTTGATGATCTATTTCCTCCTTAAACCCTCACAGCAACCCTGTGGGATGAGTTCAGTTCTACAAAACATTACTGAACTACATGAGGTCATGTAGTTAGTTATTAAATACTAGGACCCGGACCAGGGCTTTGTGCTCAGATGCAGCACAATCCACAGGGGAGACAGGATCTGAAATAAGCAGGGATGTTGTAGAACCAGGTACTACCTTCTGAGCCAGGATGGCTGGTCAGGCCTCCAAAGCAAGTGATATACTTGGGCTACAGCAGCTCAGAAAGCATTAGAGATGCCCAGAATGCCAACTGCTCTGTCAAGGTCAGGTCGAGGCTTGATGCACAAGCAGGAAGACCAAGAGAGGGACTTAAGAAGGGAGAAGCCTGAGGAAGGAGGCTCTGAGAGTCAAATACCTTTGCCAGTCGTCCTGAAACCCCTGACAAGAGAACGTTCAGGCCAAGAAAATGGCTGTACCCTGGTGGCCTCCTAATGCTATTAGACCCTGTACCCTGCTTTCCAATATTCCCCACAAAGTGAGCATCTGTCCCAGAAATACAAAGTTATTTTAATATTAGCCATAGGAAAAAGGAATTAGGAAGGGAACTTCTGGTGGCGACAAACAAATCATAAACTGTGTTCCAAGGCCAACCTCAGAACTCTACCATACACCTGAATTATCCAAGTCTCTGCATAGTCCAATCCCACAAATCTTTGGGAGGATGCTGGCTTCACAGGTTCTTCTTGCCACCATGGGGACCACATGGCCTGTGACTCCTGTTTAGGTCAGGCCAGCTGGACTCAGAAAGCAAGAGTTGAAAGTACAATCCACAAAGATGCTCCCCACTCCAGGTCTATTTTTGTTTGATGGGAAGGATCCTTGTTTCTGGTCTCATTGTCATCCACACTGATCACGCATGGTTTTGCATCTAATACACAGGATCACATGAGACCACCCACAAAAACACAATTTCAATACATGTTCACTGTACGCAAAGGCCCCTTAGCTGTGGGGACCTGGCAGGGAAGAAATCAAGGAACCCTAAGAGAAACTATTAACAACAGAAAAATTGTAGTGTTCTTCCTTCCAGACTTTCTCTAAGCTTTGCTATCTTAGAAACAAAGTTTCATTTTTCAGAAACAAAGTTTTGTAGCTCGGGAGGCTAAAGCAGGAGGATTGCCAGTTCAGAGCCAGCCTCAGCAACAGTGACTCAGTAAGACCCTGTCTCTAAATAAAAGACAAAATAGGGCTGGGGATGTGACTCAGTGGTTGAGTGTCCCTGAGTTCAATCCCCAGTACCAAAAAAAAAAAAAAGAAAAGAAAAAGTTTTTTTTTTTTTTTAGGAATAAGAACCACCAATATTTACATACATACAGGCTATATGTCTCTGTTCTAAAGGCATATAAACTCAGTTAATCCTCAATACAACCACATGAAGCAGAAACTCTTCTTATCTCTGTTCCACAAATGAGGAAAGCGAGGAACAGAGAAGTCACATAGCTAAGAAGTGGAGAATGGGGCCAGGCGCTGTGGCGCATGCCTGTAATCCCAGCACTTTGGGAGGCTGAGACAAGAGAATCGTAAGTTCAAAGCCAGCCTCAGCAACCGCAAGCGCTAAGCAATCCAGTGAGACCCTGTCTCTACATAAAACACAAAAAATAGGACTGGGGATGTGGCTCAGTGGTCGAGTGCCCCTGAGTTCAATCCTAGGTACCAAAAAAAAAAAAAAAAGAAGAAGTGGGAAATGCCCTAATTCCAGGCCAGCTGGCTCCAGAAATTGTGTCTTTAGCCATTAGTCTGTATGGCTTCATCTCTTTGAAGAAGCACCTCACAGGGATCCAGGGCCAGGTCAAAGGAACTGGATTAGTCTCCTGGCGGGGAGATCATGTGGCCAGGAAGGTTAAGGAGATGGACTGGAGAATCAAAGGAGAGAGGAAGAAGGTTCTCAGAGAGAGAAATCTGACAGCCCAGCTGGCCTGTTCCTCCCATAGAGAGGAGCATATGAACAAGGCTCAGGAGGCATGGCTGCCTAGGCCAAGACCTGTGGCTTGCACGCCATTAGCAATTTCTAGGAAGCAAGGCTCCCCTCTGGGGCCTCCAGCTCAAAAGGCCAAGGGCCCAAAGATACACTGGAACAGAAGAGGGACTCTCATGAGCTGGCAGCTCTGGGTTCCAAATAAAAGCTCTGAAGGCCTGTTTCTCAAACAAGAGCCTCATCCAAATCATCAGGGCACCACCACCACTGACAGCATCAGTTATTGAGTGTTCACTATGTGTTGGGTACTCCACTAGGTACTCCACGGATTATTCCATTACTGCTCAAACCCACTCCTTCTGGGGGCCACTGTCCTTGTTATATAGGTGAAGAGACTGGAAGTCACGGAGATTGGGTGGCTTGCTCCAAAGAGTTAAGCAAAGTAGTGTAGAAGAGTGGTTACTGTGGCATAGGCTTTGGAACACACAGGAACCAGGGTCCCATTCCTGGCTTTGCCACTCACCAGCTGTAGGACCTAGAACAAATAACTCATTCTCTTGTGACAATTTCAGTCAGAGATGCCAGAAGCAATTCATCTCCAATGACAACTCCAAATAACTGTGAGGGGCTGCCAACAGTGCTTTCTTGGACAGGATTTCAAGACTGGTCTAAGCTCTTGGTAAGAGTGCTGTAATCAATTACTGATATCTGCTATAGGGGCACAAGCGGGAGTGACAGCACAAAAGTCATGTATTTTCTATCTCTAATGTAGAGAAACACTGTGGTTTGTAGAGACACTACACAAGTGCACAGGTGCACTTCTTTGACCAGCAAAATTTTTCCTTTTTTTTTTTATATTTTATTTTGAGACAGGGTCTTGCTGAGTTGCTTAGAGCCTCACTAAGTTGCTGAGGCTGGCTTTGAACTTGCAATCCTTCTGTCTCAGCCTCCCAAGCTGCTGGGATTACAAGCATGCACCATGATGCCCAGTGCCCAGCAGACTTTTAACTAAGACACCAAAACCAATTCAATGGAGGAAAAAATGCCATTTCAACAAACAATGCTGAAACAATGGGATTATCCATACAGGAATAAACAGACCTAACCTTTCACATCATGCCATGCACAATCAAATTAAATGGAGATGGATATCAACACCATCAGTCATCAGAAAAATGCAAATTAAAACCACAATGAGAGTGGTTAAAATTAAAAAGACAATGACAAACTTTGGGAGGCTGTGGAGCAGCCTAATCTCTAATGACGTTGCTGGTGGCAATGTAAAATGGTACAACTATTGGTGAATAGTTTGGCAGTTCCATAGGAAGTTACACATTCACCTATTCTTTCACCAAGCAATTTTATTCCTAGGTATTTACCTAAGAAAAATGAAAACACATGACCAAATGAACAAAATTTATGCCAGAATATTCACAGCATTTAGCTATCCATTATAGCCAAAACTGGAAACAGTTAAAATGTTCCTAAATAGGAGAACAAATCAACAAATTGAGGTGTATTCATATAATGGAATATTACTCAGCAATAAAAAGGAACAAATTCCAATATATTCAGCTGCATGTGCAATCTCACAAAGATTATGCTGAGCTGGACATAAGAGTATATATATCCAGTTCCATTTAAATTAAGTTCTAAAACAAGAAAAACTAATTTATGGTTTTAAAAATCAGAACACTGCTACTGACTAGGAAGGGACTTAGGAGAACTTCCTTGTGTGACAAAAATACCCTACATCTTAATCAGAGTATGGCTCACACTGGTGTATCCATTAATAAAAATAAAGAGATAAGATGCAGACATTTATATGCATGTAAATTTTAAAATCCAGTTACATCAAAAATAATCTTCAAGAAGTATAAGCTAGTTAGCCTTAAAACATGAACACAATCAAGGAAAATATACCCATGCACAGATGTGCACACATATGGAGGTGGATCCATGTGAGCAGGTGCTCTGCAGATATCTTGCTCTAAAGCCTCCAGGAAGCATCTCCGCCCTCAGCAGGTGACTGAGTCTTTCCTCCTGTCTGCCTTAAATCAGACTTGCCCTGCCCTTGGGCCTCCCTATGGGAAATCAAAGGGCTGCTGGCTCCAGGGGAGGTGTTTGACTCGGCCACGTCTGAAGCTGGTGACCTAAATAAGGTCTGTGCAGAGACCAGAGGCAGCTCTCCCAGGGCCCACAGAGCCTCAACAAGAGCTCCAGTTGAGCATCCCCCTGACCATGGTAAAGAAGGAAGTAAATGAGGCTGGGGCTGTGCCTCAGTGACAGAGTACTTGCCTAGTATGTGTGAGGCACAGGGTTTGATCCTCAGCACCACATAAAAATAAATGACAAAAATAAAGGCATGCTATCCATCTACAACTACAAGAAGAAGAGGAGGAAGAGGAAGAGGAAGGAGGGAGCAAATATTTGTCCCCTCATGTCCTCCTTCAAGGTGTCTGTTTCTCTCTCCCCCCCCCCCTTTCTTTCTTTCTTTCTCTCCTTTTGGTGCTTGGGATTGAACCCAGGCTTTCATGCATGGAAGGCAAGCACTCCAAAGCATTCTGGAGAGGGAAATCCAAGACTCCCTGCTGATGACCCTGAGTCCTTCCTGCCCTGGCCCAAGAATCCCTCCCACAAATACCTTCCCCACGGTCCCCATTTAGGTCATCTGCCTGGCTAGGATACATGCTGCCTCCTCAGAAGCCACTTCCCAGCAGTCCTCTGATAACCTGCAGGCCTGTAGGCAGGGGAGCCCCAGGACAGTTCACAATTGATTTAAGACCAGAGAGTGGGTCCAGGAACCAGAAGCAAAGTCAAGAGATGATTCTGCTTCAGGCAGTGCTACAAGGGAGGAAGGGAGAATGAGTGGCTTGTGTGTAATTTGTTAGATGGAATGAGGGGAGGAGGTGCCCAGGCACAGGTCTGCACGAAGGGACAAAGAAGGCAAAAAGAAGGTCCCCAGATCTCTATTTCTTTCCCAGGCATGTGAAACACGCACCTTTGCCTCCTCTAGTCATAGAGGGATGATACAGGTGGTCTGGGAGGAGTGTTTGCCTAGCATGCAGGAGGCCCTGTGTTCCATTCCCAGTAAAAAGCAATGTAGGAAGACACTTTTGTTCTTTCCCACAGAGGGAACCCCAAGCTTCCATTCCCCTATTCTGGAAAGAAGGTCTGACTTAGGGCTGCCCTGGGACTTGAATAAAGAGAGAAGTAGCCAGGTGCAGTGGCGCACACCTGTAATCCCAGCACTTTGGGAGGCTGAGAAAGGAGAATGGTGAGTTCAAAGCCAGCCTCAGCAACAGCGAGGCGCTAAGCAACTCAGTGAGACCCTGTTTCTAAATAAAAACACAAAATAGGGCTAGGGATGTGGCTCAGTGGTCAAGTACCCCTGAGTTCAATCCGTGGTATCAAAAAAAAAAAAAAAAAAGAGAGAGAGAGAGAGAGAGAAGTAGAAGCTGAGAGAGAGGGTCATCTCCCAGGTGACCTGGGCCAGCCCAGGGCCTGGTGGGGCTCCAGGGACAAGTCTGACAGTTCAGGTCAAGGTCAGATCAAGTCTCAGCACAGTCAACTTGAACCATAGGGCCTGATTCAGGAGACTCCAAAGGGTCCATCCCAACTCCTTTTTTGTCAGAGCCCAATCACAGGGGTTAGCCCAACCTCCACGCTCCCATTAGGGCCCCTCCTGACTTCCCCACCCCACCGAGAAGCCACCTTTCACATGTGAGCCTGGTCAACATGCTGAGCCATATGGTTTCCTCTGCTCAGTGAAGGCCCCCTATAGACAGCAGGCTCTTTGAGGGTCAAGGACTGCTGCTTCAGCATGACCCCAGGGACCTGACATGATGCTGGGCACACAATCTGCCCTTTTTAATGCCTGTTGATCCATTTGGCCGTGAAACCAGATTCATGAAAAATGTGGCCCTGGAAACAATCCACAGCACTCCCAGAAAGACAGCTCCCCAGCACTCTCTGAGCCCACCCTGCCCCACCCTCGGTTTGAGCTCTGGCTGGGAACTGGGCTCCCATTCAGCCCATCTGCTCAGCATCTCTTTGGTTGCTTTTTCTCAGTTTCATATTAGAGGAAAAAAACCTGAAAAACACAAACAGCGAGGGGGGGAGGGGGGGCGGTGAAGGACTAGTTGCAGCAGCAGGCCCACTAGTGAGGGGCAGGGGCCAGGAAGCAGTGGGGAGAGTCTGGAGCTGCAGGCAGCTACTGCTCCAACAGTCTCCTCATCATGGAAGGAGCAACTAGGAGAGGGACTGTCCCGGGGCATCAGGGATGGGATGAGAACACTTCACCAAAAATGGTTTGAGTCTTAGAATTTAACTGTCTATTGACTGCAGGAGGGTACACAACTACCCTCAGTGGGGCTTGATAAGTCATTTCCCACTTCTGAGACTCTGGTTTATCTATAAAAGAAATGGATTGCCCACCCCTGACATTCTGACTCCCAAGCTAATCAATCAAAAAGGTATCCTTGATTCCCCAACCCTGCACCCCCATTGCCAAGGGAACTGGATGAGGCCTTACTGGATGTGGCCATCTCTCACTGCCCAGATGCTCAGGAGGTAGAGAATCAAATCATGAACCCCCTAGAGCCAGAGATGAGAGAGACTGTGTCCAGCCTCCATCCCAAGGTGTCTCAAGTCTCAGTGTACAAAAATAACCTGGGGAAGCTGGGAGGTGTCAACAAAACAGAGGCCTGATCCCACCCCTGGAGACCAGGGAACCAGGTACACAAAGGTAGAAGACTGAAGCAAAACCAGGACCAGAACAAGTTCCTCCAACCTGGATGTCTCCTACAGTCAAAAGACATCTCCCAGGCACCTTCCACAAGCCAGGGCCTGGGGACCCAAAAACCAGGACACAGTGACTACATTCAAGGAACTCAGTATAGGGGGAGAATCAACAATCGGTAATGGGAAACTGTGATGTTATTTGGCATTTGGTCACAAGGAGACAATCTCACTGTGGTGAGCAGGTTGGGGTGAGGTAGGGACTGTGGCTTTAAATCCCTGATGAGAAGTTAGCTTTACACAAAGGCGAAAATGTCCTAGCCACAGAAAGACTCCTAACTATGGCCACAGGCTGACAGAGCCACAGAATAAACCCATCTGACAGTCACTAAGAGTCCAGGTACAACTCACACACTGACCCCAACACCAACCACAAAGAGTCCCAATCCAGACTGAAGCCTCAGGTTGAGCCTTGATCTTGCTCAGTTCCCAGCACTGACTCTGTTCTTGGGATCGGGACAGAAAAAAAGTCACAGGCTGGGAAATTCCAGGCCCCTCCCTGACCACCACCCCTGGTCCCGGATGGCCAGAGCAGAGCAGATTCCTGATCGCTGTTCTGTCTCCTTGTCTCCACACGCCCTCTAACTCCCTTCTTTCAACATGCCCCACACACTTGGGTCTACATCCTCTGACGTTTTCACCACCTCCGCTCACTCCTCAGCACTCTGCCATCTGCTGTCACTGCCACCCTTCTTCAGGACTGGTCTCAGTTACATCCCAGCAACTGCTAGGCCATTCTGCCCAGTCACCACTGTGCATTCCTAGTCATACTTGGCCTTTCCACAGCAGCGGACCCAGCTGCCCATCCCTTCCCTTGAAATTCTCCTCCTGCCATGCCAATGTCCAGCCTTGACAGTAGAGGCCCCAGCACCAGTTTTCACCTGGGGGTGCTCCTTGAGCTACCTCCCCAGAAACCTCTATTCTCACCCTACCCTCTCTCTAGAAAATTTACCCATCCCAGAGCTTCAGTTCCTTCCTCCATGAGTACCACTCCCAGAGTCTGACCTCCAGGCCACACCCTTCCTCTAAGCCTGGCCCCAAATACCCAGCTGCTCACTGACATGTCCATTCCTGTCCCAAAGGCATGTCCTACTCAGAACTTCAACTTGACCTTCATCCTCCCTCCTAGGTCACTCCTATCTTAAAGAATGGCTGCACCAAGTCCAGTTGCTCCAAACCTGGGGTCTGTCCCTACCTCCTCTCTCTCCTCCAATCCTCTTATGTCATCCAGCTACCACCTGGGAAATCTAAGATCTGAACACTTTCAAATAAGCCCACTGGTACCTCAGGGTCAGGCCCCATCCTCTCCCCTGGACTCCTGCAGTAGCCTCTGGTTTACCTCCTAATTTCTTGTTTGTTTGTTTTCTCATTTTTTTTTTAGTTGTAGATGGACATAATACCTTTAATTATTTATTTTTATGTGGTGCTGAGGATCAAACCCAGTGCCTCACACATGAGAAGCAAATGCTCTATCACTGAGCTACACCCCCCAGGCCATCGTCTCCTAATTTCTACTCTGCTCCCTCCCACACATTCCCCTCACAACATCCAAGGTGATTGTTCAAAAGTCCCATCATCTGAATCCTCTAGCTAAACTCTTTAATGACTTCAATAGGGAAAACTTCCAAATCCTCAGCCAAACTTCCAGGTGTCTGTTTGATCTTGTCTTCTGCCTACAGTTATCAACCTCTTTATCCCTTATTTGGGATATGTTCTGGTGTGTGTGTGTGTGTGTGTGTGTGTGTGTGTGTGTTTGCAGTGGTGGGGACTGAACCAGAGCCTGGTGCATGCTGCACAAGTGCTTTACCACTAAGCCACATTCCCAGCCCTATATAACCTTTTCTTTCCTCAAAGATTTTACACAAGTCTACAGCACTGCTGCTCAAGTTGTCCCGTGCATTCAAATCACCTGGAAATGTTTGTAAAATGCAAATTCTAATTAAATGGTCTGGGATGGGGCCTAAGAATCTGCCTTTTTGTTTTTAAAGTACTGGGCATGAACCCAGGGCCTCATATATGCAAAACAAACACTCTTATCATTGAGCTATATACCCCCAGCCCTAAATTCTGCTCTTCTAAGGATCTCCCAAATAACGCAGGTGTGGCTGGTCCTTTGGCCTCAGAAGAGCAAGGATCTAGAACAGGATCCTCTACTCTGACTCCGCCTTTGCCTAAGTCCTGTTAAACCCTCAGGGCTCAGCTTAAATACCATTCCCTCCAGGAAGCCCTACCTGTCATCAAAGTCTCTCAAGCCCCAGCCTCATATTGTCCCTGAGCCACACTGCACTTCTCCTTGGAACATCTACCATACCTAACCATCCATCCCTCATTCTTGAGGGGAAAAAAAAAATATATATATATATATATATGTAGCTTTTGGCTCCCTAAAGAGACTATAAACTCTAAGACAACTCTCCACAATATCTAGTTCACTCCTAAGTCCTCAGCACCCAGCACTGGGCTGCCTTTTTGTTTTTAAAGTACTGGGCATGAACCCAGGGCCTCATATATGCAAAGCAAACACTCTTATCATTGAGCTATATACCCCCAGCCCTAAATTCTGCTCTTCTAAGGATCTCCCAAATAACGCTTCCATCAGTACCTGACAGGAAGCTATTGGTCTAGTCTACCCTGTTTCCATCTCTCCCTCTTCTCAAAGTAGCACTTCCATTTCCCTATGAGGAGCCATCCCTCCTCTATTCCAAGTTATTATAGTTTAAGTCATGAGACCCAGGCCTAGCCAATCACAGCCTTCCATGTCTCTGGCCACAATGATTGGTTCAGGTACAACAGACATGTGACCTAAGCCAAGCCAATGAGCTTCCTCCCTGACACTTTTGTTAGAACTAGGGGTGGGGGATATATACTCTTTCTTTCCATGGAGGTTACTTAGCCAAGCTACTGTCACTATCCCACCACCACAGAGACAACGCTTAACAAAGAATGAAACAACACACAATACAGAGGGAAAGAGGCAGAAACCATGGATACAGCCGTGTCTGGCATCTATATTTGCTGTAACAAAGGCAAAACTGTTCCCTTTTATGACTTAGCTAAAGTGAGTTGTTTCTGTCACTTGAAACCAAGAGTCCTGACTAATACAACATTCAAATAAATATTGGGTGTTGAATGAATTAAATGAGCATGTGAGTAAAGGCTGTCAAGAGTACTCAGGGACTCCTCCCAGGCTTTCCAAGCTCTCCCTACAAACTCACCATCCATAAGCTTACCACACCCAGCTCTGCAGACCAAAGGGCTAAAACTCAGAAGGGTGACATGTTTCTCAGCTTTACCTGGTGCAAGCAAACACCCCAGCAGCTGGGTCAGACACCAGCCCTGGAACTAGGCTGGAGATGGCCTGGCTTTCAATGGGCCCTGGTATTCCACCAGGAGGGGAGTAGAGCTGTCCTCTGTCAGCCCTCTGCCCTGTCCCATCCCCTGCCCATTCCCCACTGAACCCAACCAGGGCAGGATTTGCTACCATTGCATATATTCCCCCTCAGTGTATACCACATGGCTCTGTACAAGGCGGGCATCTGATATGTGATGACAACAGGAAGATGGACAGTTTTTATCTGCTTCCTTTGGGGGTGTCACATGGCAAAAGATTAAGTCAGAGGAGAGGGAGAGCAATACAGAACAGTAGGGAAAATATGCCAGGTTATTTCCCTATGAGTCACCTCAGAGAAGAGGCCTGGGACAGAGATACAGGCTGGTCTAGGTGTCACTTCAGATGATTCAGGAGGCAGGTGACTTCTTCAGAGCTAGTCCTCACCCAAAGAAGTGTGAAGGCAGAAGGGAAAAGGGGGAGAGGAGAGGCTGTACAGCAGCCCAGGCAGGCCCAGTGGCTGGGCAGCAAGCCCCCTGTGACCCCTGAGAGGCCAGCACAGGCCCATGGAGCCATCCTGCAGTGGGTGGAAGCAGGGGTAGTGAAAGGGGAAAGAGGAAGAACACTGGGGGGCAGGGGGCAGGGAAGATATGCTCCTCTTTCCAGGAAGAGGATAGCCCTAGGCCTGGAGTCCTGGGATGTGATCTCCCAGGAAAGAGACTTCTGAATAAAGTGCTGATACAAAAAGAGATACTTCCCTTCTCCCAGCCTCCAGGGTAACTCCCACATAGGAATTGGGGTGACAGGACCATCCCAAGGAGATCAGTGAGAGGCAGGTAGGCCAACATGCAAATACCAAGTCCCAGGAACATCCACTCCCAGTCCCGAACAGTCCTGGGCAGCCGTCTCTTCCACTTCCTCCAGCCTGGGCCCCTTGTTCCCAAACCCCACTGCTCCACAAAGCCTCTCGCTAATTACCAAGCATCCTACCAACCCTATCCTCAATCAGTCCCAGTCTATCCTCTCTGTCCCTTGACACAAACACCCCTGAGTCTCAGTCACACTTTCCTCCTGCTCTGGAAAGCTTAATTGGATGCTGGCTCCAGAGGAAACAGGCCCTCCATGGTCCCCAGTGGGACAGGAGCAGCTGGCTTGGCCTCAAGACCTTCCTCCACATGCCCTCCCTCTCTGTTTCCTGACCAGGAGCTTCTTACCTTCATGGTCGGGGGTGCAGTGAGAGGAGGGGACAGCGGCCGGTCTGGGAGGGTCACATCTGAGCTGTTGGCCAGCTCCTGCTTCCTGTGAAGAGACCAAAAAACAGAAGTGATGAGCAAGGCCCTGCCCATGCCTTCCCTTTCTGCTCTAAGAGTGGCTAGTCTTGGGAGGCAACCTGATAGATAATGCAGAAAACCAGAGTTGACTGTCTTCCTTTATTGTGATGTACTAACATCTAAAGACATGTTGTTCCTGGGTGATCCCTGGACCACCAACAGCCCCTGGGAGCTTCTTAGAAATGTGAGTCCTTGGGTGTGGGCCAGAATCTCCAGGGATGGGGCCCAAGAATCTGTGTTTTAATAAGTTCTCCAGGTGATTCTGATACACTTGAGGTCTCAGACCTACCAGTCTAAGAGACACAGACTAGGGCTGGGGACGGAGAAGGGGACAGGGGTCAATGTGTGGGATTCATTCTCCCTTGGGCCCCTTTACACAGACACACACACACACACACAGGCCCAGGCAGGAGAGCTGACCTTGGGAAGCCAGGGAGCTTCAGGTTAAACTTATTTTAGTCCATGTGGGCTAGGACCAGGGAGAGGCAGCTAAACAGAGTTATGTCACCATGGCAACATGATTGCGACAAGTTCGCGGCTCTCACACACTCCCCACTTCCCATCTGGCCCTTGCCAGTGACCAGGGAGAGCTTATTTGCTGTCCCATCACCAGGAAGACTGGGGTGGGAAAAGACTTTGGAGAGAATTACCAATCAGGGCCAGCTGGACAGAACCTGGGGCATCCCAGAGAGAGACTCTAGTGCCCAGGACATGCCCTGGCTAAAGCCCAGGAAGGGAACGGAAGGAAAGCATAACAGTATTGAGAGCCTAAGACCACAGAGCCATCAACGCCCCCAGCTTTACTAGAAGCAGCCAAGAGAGTCATCCAAACACACAGGTCTCACTAAAATGACCATAAGGCCTCCAAACGCCACCTAGAGAGAATGCTTCTGTACCTCTTTCCAGACAGCAGGGGTGATAGCTCCAACCCAAGCCTTCATGAGAGAAGTACACATTCCTACTGAGCCCAGACTCCCAGCATTCCACAGGGAAGAGCTGCCTGGCTCTGGGGCCCAGTCACCATCACCTCTTAGCCCATGTGACAGGTCCAATCTAACACTTCCTGAGACACCAGGCTGGGCCACAGGACCATACTAACCTGACACAACAACCCTTGCCCACCCTGAAGCCAGCCACCCTTCTCTGTCCTCTAGCCAGAGGACACTGGTGAACATCTGGCTTGGCACAGGATTTACATGACTCTGTTAACCTCAACCTTGGCCATGCCCGCTTTCTGCTCCTCTACCTGCCTTCATCTTTTTTTTAAT
This sequence comes from Geosciurus inauris, assembly GCA_004024805.1. Lineage (NCBI taxonomy): Eukaryota > Metazoa > Chordata > Mammalia > Rodentia > Sciuridae > Geosciurus > Geosciurus inauris. The sequence goes on from PVHX01008719.1 coordinate 17,348, forward strand.
ATATTTTCTACTCTAATTAGGTTTACATGACAACAGACTGCATTTTGATTCATTGTACACAAATGGAGCACAACTTTTTCATTTCTCTGGTTGTACACCATATGTGCAATCATACATGAACCTAAGGCATTGTTGTCCATCTCATTCCACCATCTTTCCTGCCCCCATGTCCCATCCCTTCCCTACTCTCCCCTTTGGCCAAATTTTCTCCATTCTTCCCATGCCCCCTCCCACATTATGGATCGGCACCAACTTATCAGAGAGAATATTCAGCCTTTGGTTTTTTGGGATTGGCTTAATTCGCTTAGCATGACGTTCTCCAACTTCATCCATTTACCTGCAAATGCCATAATTTTATTCTCTTTTAATGATGAGTAATATTCCATTGTGTATATATACCACAGTTTCTTTATCCATTCATCTATTGAAGAGCATATAAGTTGGTTCCACAGTTTAGCTATTGTGAATAATGCTGCTATAAACATTGAAGTGGCTGCATTACTGTAGTATACTGTTTTTAAGTCCTTTGGGTATAGAACAAGGAGTGGGATGGCTGTATCAAATGGTGGTTCCATTCCAAGTTTTCTAAGGAATCTCCATACTGCTTTCCAGACTGGTTGCACCACAGACTTTAAATTATATTACAAAACTATAATAACAAAAACAGCATGCTATTGGCACCAAAATAGACACGTAGATCAATGGTATAGAATAGAAGACACAAAGACAAACCCACATAAGTACAGTTATCTCATACTAGACAAACATGCCAAAAACATACATTGGAGAAAAGATAGCCTCTTCAACCAATGGTGCTGGGAAAACTGGAAATCCATATGCAACAAAATGAAACTAAACCCTATCTCTCACCATGCACAAAACTCAACTCAAAGTGGATCATCAAGGACCTAGGAATTAGACCAGAGACCCTGCACCTAACTGAGGAGAAAGCAGGCCCAAATTTTCATCATGTCAGATTAGGCCCCAACTTCCTTAACAAGACTCCTAAAGCACAAGAAATAAAAGAATCAACAAATGGGATGGATTCAAACTGAAAAGCTTCTTCTCAGCAAAAGAAACAATCAATGAGGTGAACAGAGAGCCTACATTCTGGGAACAGATTTTTGCCACATGCCCATCAGATAGAGCACTGATCTCCATGATATATAAAGAACTCAAAAACCTTAACACCAAAAAAACAAACAACCCAATCAATAAATGGACTAAGAAGCTGAACAGAAACTTCTCAGAAGATATACAATCAATCAACAAATGCATGAAAAAATGTTTAACATCTCTAGCAATTAGAGAAATGCAAATTAAAACTACTCTAAAATTTCATCTCATGCCAGTCAGAATGACAGTTACCAAAAATATAAACAAGTGTTGGCGAGGATGTGGAGGAAAAGGCACACTCAGACATTGCTGGTGGGACTACCTTCCTCTTTATTTCTTCTTGGATCTTGGCAGTGTGACCTATGATGGTTGGAGAGGGGGTTCTCCCCACTCCTAATCCAAAGTGTAACTTGCTCAAGAACCAGCACAGCCGAGACTTAGCACATGTACACACGTGTGCACACGCACACGCATGCAAAGGAATGCACTGGGTCCTTCTACCTCACAGCTAGAGCCACCAGCCTCCCCTTCCATGTTTGATCTCAGACACAACCTCCATGGGTCCAGCCTGCTGCTCTGCCCTCACCTACCTGTGGACTCAACAGAGCTGGTCCAGCACAGGCTCCACTCTCCTCAGCCCACTCCCAAGCAGCCACTGCTCCTCCTCCATGGGCCCGGTCCCTGAGAAGCAGGGGCTGGGAAGGGAAGAGAGGAAGGATGACCGAGGATGGGGAGCACCCTCCTCAAGTCCCTTAAAGTAATGACAGGGTAGCTCCCCTGGAGCTGGAAGCCTAACAAAGAAAACCAAGCAAGGAAGGCAGGAAAGGCAAGACCTCCCACCCAGGGCTAGGGCTGGGGCTCAGTGGTAGAGCGCTTGCCTTGCACATGTGAGGCACTAGGTTTGATTCTCAGCACCACATAAAAATAAATGAAATAAAGGCATTGCGTCCATCTACAACTAAAAATAAAAACTTTTTAAAAATACTTTTTTTAAAAAGACCCCTACCCAGTGGCCACCAGGATACTCTGGGCTTGGAAGGATCTCTGGCCCACTCCCCTGGAGATGGTTTGTAGACACCTTGATCAACAGCAGCCCAGGCTCTCTAGGAACACAAACCCCAGAGGAGGGCAATGCTGGCAGGTTAACATCACTGGCCAAGGGTTCTATGGCCACATCCATGGATCAAGAGCCAATACAATTATTGTCCAGGATCTCTGAGTCATAAGCAAAGGTCCCCCAACATCAATCCTCCCTTGGCTGAGCCCTCTCCCCTGAATCAGCCTGTTTCACCTGAATGCTGGAAAAACTCCTGGAAGCAGTCTCCCAGTGAGTGGTAAAGACCATCAATTGGGAACATAGGGCAGTTTCTGCCACAAGTGTTTTCCAAGTGACACTTGGGAGCAGGAATGAGCACCTGTGGCTAACAATTCCCTGCCAGCTCCAGGGCTGTGTCCAGGACCCCAGAAGGGAGGCTAGGGTAGACAGAAAGCATGACTGCTGCCCTCAAAAAGATCAGAACTCAGAGTATGCACAGGCCCTTGGCTGCAAATTAAAATTCACCTTGCCTTGGTATCTGAATGGCTTCCAGTGGCACCTATGGGATGATGTGGGCCACACTGCACTATTCCCACTCTTGGCTCCAGCCCTCCCAACTGTTTTAGAGTTATTTGGCTGTTAAGGGTAGAAATGTGTTCCCAAAAAGATTTGTTGACATCCTCACCCACAGTACCTGTGAATAGGACCTTATTTGGAAATAAAGTCTTTGCAGATATAACCAAGATGAGGTCACAGGGCTGGGATTGTAGCTCAGCGGTAGAGCACTTGCCTTGCATGCGTGAGGCCCTGGGTTCCATCCTCAGCACCACATACAAAGCAATAAAATAAAGACATTGTGTCCATCTACAACTAAAAAATATTTAAAAAAAAAAAAAAAAGATGAGGTCACAGGGGAAGCCTTCAACTCAATATGACCAATGTCCCCTATAAGAAGGGAAAGCAGCTGGGCACAGTGACACATGCCTATAATCCCAGTGGCTTGGGAGGCTGAGGCAGGAGGATCACAAGCTCAAAGCCAGCCCCAGTAAAAGTAAGGTGCTAAGCAACTCAGTGAGACCCTGTCTCTAAATAAAATACAAAATAAGGCTGTGGATGTGGCTCAGTGGTTAAGTGCCCCTGAGTTCAATCCCCAGTGCCATACACACACCCCCAAAAATGGGAAAGCAACCAGTAAAGATGAGGACATGTGGAGAGCACCATGTGACAGCGGAGGCAGAAACTGGAGTGAAGCAACTGCAAGTTGGGGAATTCCAAAGATTGGCAGCCACCACCAGGAGCTAGAAGAAGCAAGGGGGAGCCAGGTGCAGTGGCACAATCCTGTAATCCTAGTGGTGCAGGAAGATCACACATTAAAAGCCAGCCTTAATAGTTTAACAAAGCCCCTCTAAGCAACTTAGTAAGACCCTTTCTCTAATAAAATGTTAAAAAAGGACTGGAGATGTGGCTCCATGGTTAAGCGCCCCTGGGTTCAATCCCTGGTACCACAAAAAAAAAAAAAAAGAAAAAGAAGAAGCCAGGGAGGACACTCCCCTACGGCCCTCAGAGGGAGCATGGCCCTACTGATATCCAGATCTTCCTGAACCAAGACAATAAATGTCTGTTGCTTTAAGCCACTCAGTTTTGGTGCATGGTAATGGCAGCCTTAGGAAAACAATACACAGCCCATGTCCCCAGTTAGTTCTAGCCTTGGTCTTGTGATTGGTACAAAAACAAGAAGGTGAAATCCATTGTAATGGTTTAGATATTAGAGGTCTCCCAAAAGCTCATGTGTGAGATAATGTAAGAACATGCGGAGGTGAAACGACTGGGTTATGACAACTTAAACCCAATCAGAGAATTAATGTCTGATGGAAATAACTAAGTGGTGACTGAAAGTGGGCAGGGTGTGGCTGGAGAAGGTGGGCATTGGAGGTGTGCCTTTGGGATATATCTTGTATCTGGTGAGTGGAGTTTCTCCTTCCTCTCTCTCTGCTTTCTGATCGTCATGTGAGCCACTTCCTTCCGCCACGCTCTTTGGCCCTCATGTCCTGCCTCAACTCGAGCCCCAAGGAATGGAGCTATCTATGGACTAAGACCTCTGAAACGGTGAGCCCTAAAATAAACTTTTCCTCCTCTAAAATTGTTCTTGTCAGGTCTTTAGTCACAGAGGCAAAAAAGCTGACTAAAACATCCATGCTGCTGCCTCACCTCTCTGCTCTGATCCGCTGTGCTCGACCTTGTCCTGCCCCAGTCCTCATGACAATGACATTTACATGTGAGCCACCCTGCTCCCAGGACGGTCAGGCCAGACCCAGCCACCAGCTGGTACAAAGATAAGATAGAGTACGAGCTGCATGCTCAGTGCATGCATTCACTCCCACTCAGGCAAACATATCACACAAGCAGGAGAAATGATGTGATTATATCAAGGTATAACCTTGAATCTGCTCTCCTTTATTAGGAGCAAAAGGTAAATGATTAGCAGAGGGGACAACTTTCTTGTAAGCCACAGTGATTCTGCCATATGTCATGACCCTGAGACTTAAAACTGCCTGTGACCAACCCAGACAAAACTCATACGTGCTCTAAGGACATGGGGTCCCAGACCCAACTGGGGACCCAGAGGGACCAAAGAGGAGAGGAGGCTGGAGGAAGAGGAAAACTGTACACTCAGCTGAAAGAGAAGGCTATGCGGGTGGCTTAATGGGCAGGGCAGGGGTCCTAGAGGCTCTGAGCTCCTCGCTCAGCATCTCTGCCACCCCAGGGCCAGGTAGCACAGAAGTTTCCCACTCTGGGATTCTTTCCCTAAAATATGAAAGATCCTGAGCAGATGGGAGGGCTCAGGGAGGTCAGCAGCGCCCCTGGCCCTAAGCCAAATGCACTCATGAGGAAAGAACCAAAGGGACCTGGAGAAGAAGCCGATTCACCCCAACGGGGTCAGGCAAACCCCCGGAGAGGGAGTCTGTGACAGCACCCAGGCCCCCAGGGTCCTCATCCACACTTAGATGGCTCTGAGGTCATTGCCACAGTTCACCATCTCTCACAGGCTGCTACCCTAGGAATCAAGAGACTCCTGTATTCGGGTATGGCTTTCCCTGATAGTCTGCTGTGACCTTGGTTAAGTTACCTCATCTCTCTATTTCAGTTCCTTCACTTTCAAAAATGCAGGTAATAACATTCTGAAGAATTAAAAGTAATGGCTGTGAGCCAGGCACAGTGGTGCACACCTGTAATCCCAGCAGCTCGAGAGGCTGAGACAGGAGGATCACGAGTTCAAAGCCAGCTTCAGCAATGGTGAGGTGCTAAGCAACTGAGTGAGATCCTGTCTCTACATAAAACACAAAATAGGGCTGTGGATGTGGCTCAGTGGTCAAGTGCCCTTAAGTTCAGTCCCCAGTACCCCCCTCCCCAAAAAAGTAATGACTGTGAAATAAAGCACCAAGTCTTTCTTTTTTTTTAAATGTGATATGCCACTTCTTTTTTTTAAATATTTTTTTAGTTGTAGATGGATGCAATATCTTTATTTATTTATTTTTATGTGGTGCTGAGAATCGAACCCAGTGACTCACATGTGCAAGGCAAGCGCTCTACCACTGAGCCACCACCCCAGCCCCAAGCACCAAGTCTGATAGACAATTATGGTGATGATGACAATGATAATTATGTAACTCAGAAAATGAGGATCTGGTCTCCAAGTGAAGACAGAGAATCGAGGGCTCAGGGCTGTTTAAATGTCTCACAAAACATTTCTGGCATCTCAACAAGCTCCAGTTCTAGCCCTGGGGATCTACTCTCGGGATCACAATTATTGGTTAATAATCAACAACAGGAAAAATACCCACCTAACAGCAGATGGCTGTGGGTCCAGGTGTGAGGCCTCCCGTAGCAGGGAGTTCCTGCAAACCTCCAAATGCCCCTTTTCTGCATCTCCCCCCACCATGGCTCCCCAGCCACCCAACACATGCAGCTCCTCTTTCTCTGACCTCCCAAATAGCCAAACTAGAGAAATACAGGTAACCAGACACTGGACAGAGTTTCTCAAGAAACCAAACAAAAAAGAGAAACAGGATTCACAGAAGCTAAAGGGTGAAAACAACCCCAATGTCCATCAACCAATGAATGAATCAACAAAAAACAGTCCCCACAATGAAATATTATCAGTCATTAAAAGAAATGAAGTAAACCAGGTGCAGTGGTGCACACCTGTAATCCCAGTGGTTTGGGAGGCTGAAGAAGGAAGATAAGCAAGTTGGAGGCCAACCTCAGTCACTTAACAAGGTCCTAAGCAACTTAGTGAAACTTTGTCTCTAAATAAAAAATAAAAAGGGCTGGGCATGTGGCTCAGTGGTTAAGTGCCCTTGGGTTTAATCCCTGTACAAGAAAAAAAGAAAGGAAGGGGGGGGGAGGGAAGGAGGGAAGAAGAAAGGGAGGGAGGGAGGAACAAAAGGAAAGAAAAGAGAGAGGAAGGAAGGAAGGAAGGAAGGAAAGAAGGAAGGAAGGAAGGAAGGAAGGAAGGAAGGAAGGAAGGAAGGAAGGAAGGAAGGAAGCCATGCTATGGATGAACCTTGAAAACATATGTTAAGTGAAAGAAGCCAGTCACAAAGGGCCACATACTGTATGGTTTTGTTTCTATGAAAAGCTGGATTGGGCAAATCCAGAAACAAAATAGATCTGTGGTTGCCAGGGGCTTGAGGGAGGAGGGCCTGGGGAGCAGCTCCTAGTGGGTACAGAGTTTCTCTGAGGTGATAAAAATGTTCTGAAAAAAAGGAAAAAAAAGAATATATGAAAGATCTGCAAAAAAAAAAAAATGTTCTGGAACCAGACTGTGGTGATGGTTGCACAACTCTGTGAATAACTTAAAATCTACTGAATTATGTACACTTTAAAGAGATGAATTTTATGTATATGAATTATATCTCAATTTTGGAAAAGGGAACAAGAAATGGATGAATGGGCTCCATCTCTGTCATTCCTGCTGCTTAATTTCCTCTCCAGCTGCCTTTTGATGCCCCCAGGGCCCTGAATGTTGTGCACATTCCTGATTTGTGGTAATGACAGTGCAGGGGAGCTGGGGGGATAGGACTCAGGCATGATGGCTCTGGCAGGTGGAGGGGGTGGGTCCCAGCGCCCTCTTTGATGAGGTCCTTGAGAAAAAGCAGGTGTTGCTCACCTGTTGGCACCTGGCAGGACTGATTTGGGTGTCCCCTGCCATTCCAGTGCAGACTCTAAACGCTCCCCAGAGATTCAAAGCACAATGCTAGACCTTTGGTTACTCAAAACTTCCCAAATGACAACCCCCCCCAATTCAATCCCAGGGCACAGAGACCAACACCACCTGGGAGAACCATGAAATGCTGTCCAATAGCCTAATTGCATAGACAGGCCTGGAGAGCCACGAGAAATGCCCAAAATTATGCCTCCCTCCTCCTCTCCAAGGAGGCCCAGTTTCCAAGTCAGCTCAGGCCAAGTGTGCTGGAAGTGAGAGACCAGCTCCAGAAAATCAGGAAGCATAACTCCTTTATGGACATTTACAGAGCACTTACTGAGTGTCAGGGCCCTGTGTGAAGGAATAGGAGAAAGGGAGCTAAAGGGGTCTGTGGATCTCCATAAGGAATGGACAGATAGCAGAGGCCTGGGCTGGGGAGCCAGGAGGCGTGCCAGGTAGATCAGCAGCAAGATGCAGCAACATGTAGGGACCTAGTAGAGGCCTGGGTGAGGTTCTATGGCTTAAACTTCAAAGAATACTCTGGCTTTGAGTGCATTGGGTACAGATGACACTGCCCTTCCCTGGAGGACTCTGAAGCCCTTAACTGGGCCAGAAGTAGAAGAAAGGGCAGTAGCCAAGAGAAGCCAATACAACAGGCCCAACCAGCCTCAGAGAACCAGCCATGACCCTCAGAGGCCCCTGGAAGGGGACAGCTAAGCCTCATTCCACATTATGTCTTGGGCAATGGACCAACCTACCCATGTGGGCAAGCCATTACTCCCTAGGGGGAAAAAAAATAACCTTTGCTGAACAAGGAACTTCTAGAGCTGACTAATGCTTTAGGGTTCACACATGAGCAGATGGTGACTCCAGGGGTTCAGTGTGGGCCCAAGGTCACAGAAAATGCAAGAGGCAGACCTAAGATCTCTGACTTCAATTGCACTGCTCTTTCCATCACCATTAGAAAGAGAGCTCTGTCCAGCCTGAATGCCGCTGCAGGATGTGAGGAGAGGACACAGGCCAGCAACTCTCTTGTGTTTTCTAAACTCAAATTCTTGGAGACCCAGGATGGGCTGTGTCTCATCATGGGTGGTGACATCTGTATTATTTACAAGCATCTGAGAATACGATCCAGGCAGGAGCAGTGAAATGCAGAAACCATCCTGAAGGTACTGCAACCATCCCCACATGAAGGGCCCACTGGCCACATTACCCGTGGACAGACATTATTGTATCAAAAGACATAGAATAAAGTGCCATGAGGCAGAGGGAAGAGAGGCTTAGCCTCCTTGGGGGATCAGCTAAGGTGTCCACAGGAGGTGACAGCTGCTCTAGACCCAGAGGGAAAGGCATTTACTGGGAGAGAAACAGCAAAGGAAGAGGCACAGAGAAGACATGTGCAGGGGGAAAGGAAATGGCACTATGGACCAAGGGCATCATTGACACAAAGGAAACACGTGCTTGGCATGTGCTTGGCATGTGCTTGGCATGTACTCTGGAGTCAGACTTGAGAGGCCACTGCCATCAAATAGTGTGCAAGGACTTCTCATGTCCTAGGTACTGTTCAGAGAGATCCACATACACATCTCATTTACTACTCACATGATCCTTTAGAGGAAATATTATAGATCCCAATTACAGATGAGGAAACTGAGGCTCATCAGTTGCTCAAGCGAGAGGTAAAGTAACTTGCACAAGGACATGTCTCTGGAAAGTAGCAGAGCAGACCTGCATGCAGGCAGTCTGACTCCAGAGTACATGACCTTAACCACCATGCTACACTGCCCCTGAGAAAGAAAAGGTATCAGCTTGAGAGGGGCTTCCACATCACACCACTTTCCTGAGTGAGACACGTGCATGTCTACTGGCACCCAAAGCAGTTTGGGTTGGTCTGCTTTATAATAGCCATGTATTGATCTTTTACAGTGACCTATTTCTGGCAGCCCACCTTCATTTTCCTTTTATGGTAGTGATATAAAGTTGCCTTCTAGAACAAGTTTATTAAAGTGAAATGGAGCCAGTGCAAGGGAGATATTAAGTAACTGGTACAGGTGACACACAAACATGACAGAAACCGTGAAAGGGGCATTGAGGACTGCTGGACTGGGGAGACAGGCACTGAGCAATCTGAATGTTATCCGTAGGCCTCTGAGGCAGGTCTGCCAGGCTTTGATGGAGTCTGGGGCAGCAGAGAGGAGACAGGAGGCTGAGGTGAGGGCATGAAATGGAAGGGGCTTCCCCTGTGCCTATGGCGATAGACATAAAATGAAAGGGCTGGACTCCTGAGACACTTTAAGGGCCAAAATTAAGAGGGCCTGGTGACTGAAGGCAAAGGAGGAGGAGAGCTAAATATGCCAGAAGACTTGGTTTTCAGAAAAATGAATGATTGATGATCCAACCATGATGCAGACTGAGATGGGAGAACTGGGTTTGCAAAAGGCAGGTGATAAGGCACTCATTTCAGGCACCAGGTGAGTCAGGGCCTCTAGGAGCCCATGTGGGATCAGAAAAGGACTGGACTCTAGCCAGAGAGACAGGTGTAATGAGCGCAGAGGTGAAGGTGGAGGCCATGAGAGGAGAGGGGGCCCCTGGAAGAATTTGCAGGGCTAAGAAAGCCAGAAGAAACAGGACAAAAGGAGGGGTGCTGGGCAAGTCCCCCACTATACCAGAGGCTTCATTACTAATTGCTAAAGAAATCCCTAAGCTGGGGCTGGGGTTGTGGCGCAGTGGTAGCGTGCTCGCCTAGCATGCATGAGGCACTGGGTTCGATCCTCAGCACCACATAAAAATAAAATAAAGATATTCTGTTCACCTACAACTAAAAAATAAAATATCTTAAAAAAAGAAAAAGAAATCCCTAAGCTGCCACGTCTGTGTCCTCCAGCCTTCACGGTGCACTGCATCATTTGGAAACTGCCAACTGAGCAGCTTTGCTCATGTGCTCAGCAATTCTGCTTGGTGCTACCTGGCCTCGGTTGAGGGAGCTACATCATGGTCAGAGCAAAGGCAGCCAGCTCCCAAGGTCACAGACAGCATCAGAATCCAACACAAAAGTACAGAGTCACAAAAGCACAGCATACTGGCACTTTCCCAGCCTGTGAGCCTTTCTTAACCTGGATGTCGAGGGTGTGAGCGCTCATTTTATGATTCACTCAGTTTGGGTGTACGACATTTATCACAATAAAACATCATTTGTAAGTAGTGATAAGTATGTTCTTTCATTTCTTTTGGGAAATAGAGATAGTAGGACTGGGGAATGCTGCTCAGTGGTACAGTGCTTGCCTAGCATGTGTAAGGCCCTGGGTTGATCCCTAGCACCATATGAGAAAAGAAAAAGGAAACAGAGGTATTCTTAAGGTTGTCGAGATTTCCCACAACGAACGTGTCAGACTGACCACATGAATTTATTTCACTTCTTCTGAAGTCACTTAAAATAATGGTAGTGGGGAAAATGTGAACTGACAAATGTAACTGAAGAGGAAAAATAGCCTACAGGAGATTATAGGTACTTGGAAGATGGGCAATGGATATAGCATGGTAACCACCCTAGCACAGTGGCGGAGCTACAGCCACTGTGTCCACACAGGAGAATGCAGCTGAAAAGAGGATGCTTCACCCTGGAGAACCCCAGGAAGGCTCAAAGTCCCTCACCTGAGATGAGATGCAGGAACAAATGCTTGGTGGAGAGGGACTAATAGACACTTGAGATGCTAAGCCTTTGGACCTCCATATTACTTCCCTAACAGTCAAATGATGCTCCCCAGTCCCTGCCACCATGATAAATAGAACAAGCTAGGTTCCTCCAATGGAGAGGGAAGCCTCTACCAACCATTGACCACTGCCCCATCACTCCATTGCCCTACACAGAAGCCCACAGGCAGCAAGTCAGCCCACCTACACAGAGCTACCAATCCATTTCCTAGAGTCTCATTCTAATGAGGCTCATCAGTTGCTCAAGTGAGAGGTGAAGTAACTTGCACAAGGACATGTCTCTAGAAAGTAGCAGAGCAGACCTGCATGCAGGCAGTCTGACTCCAGAGTACATGACCTTAACCACCATGCTACACTGCCCCTGAGAAAGAAAGGTATCAGCTTGAGATGGGCCGACATTTCACGGCAAAGGCTCCAACATGAGAAACAGACAACAAAATAAACAAGAGGACCCTGAAGGAAACAGTCAATGCAAGGAATCCATGGAAACTTCAAAACACAGCATCATCATCAGAGACGTTAGTATCATCAGAGAGATTAAACAAGATTTTACATCTAACACAAGGAAAGAATGTTATCAAAACAGAATGATCAGGATACAAGAAAGAGATGTTAGGAATTGGAAACATCACTGGAAGACTAAGTTGAGGAAGTCTACCAATAAAAGACAGAAATTTGAGGCTGAGGATGTAGCTCAGTGGCAGAGCTCTGGATTCAACCTCCAGTAATATACATTTATAAATAAATAAAAGAAATTTGGAAAATGGAAATATCAGAAGATCCAATATCTGACCAATGAAAGTTCCAGAAAGAGGTAATAGAGAAAAGGGAAAGAAGTTGTAGTAGCTAATATCCAAAGTTGGCCTCCTGATAAGCCACGTGTCTTTTTTCTTTTTTTTAGTTGTTGATAGACCTTTATTTTATGTGTTTATATGTAATACTGAGAATCAAACCCAGTGCCTCACACATGCTAGACAAGCGCTCCACCACTGAGCCACAACTCTAGCCCCAAGCCACGTGTCTTGATATTGATGTCCTGTGTGGTCCCCTTTCCCTGAACCTGGGCTAGCCCTGTGACTCAGTTTTGATCAACAGAAGGGGACAGAACATTACTTAACTTCCATGACTGAGTCATAAGAACTTTTGCAACTTCCACTTGATCTCTAGGAACATTTGCTCTAGGGAAAACAGCCAGCATATAAAAAAATCTGAGATTACCATGTCACATGGAGAAGCTGCATGGAGAGAGACGCTCAGCCAACTCCCAGATGTTCCAGACATCCTAGTTCCTGCATAAGAAGAGAGCATCTTGGCCATTTCAGGCCCAACAGATGCCACAAAGAGAACCTGGGAATCAAGCCAGAGCCAAGGCCACCGACATATGGCCCCAGCTGAGCATCCTAGCCATCTCTAACCAACTGAGCCACACAAGATGAGGTCCCAGACATTGTGAAAGCAGAGACATTGTGAAAGTGTGCCCTTGCTGAATTCCTAACCCACAGAATTCTGGTGTAAAATGATGGTTGGTTCACTAATTTTCTCACTAACAGGAGAAAATTATCAGAGAAACAGTACAAAAACATTTCCCCAAACTGAAGGTCCTGAGTCTCTCAAATCACCAAGTACTCAGCACAATAAATGACATTAGATCTACCTGACACATTGTCATGGAATTTGAGAACATGTGGGTAAATGAAAACTCTTCAGTAAATCCAAAAACTAAGTATAAATACACACCATATACATAGGAATGGAAATACACACATCACCAGACTCTCCAACAGCAACTCTAGAATCTAGTATGCAATAGTGTAATAACCTTCAAAATTATTTAAACCTAAAATTCTACTCCCAGGCAAACTATCAACCAAGTGTGAGAGTAGAATAAAGATATTCTGGGGGCTGGGGTTATGGCGCAGTGGCAGCGCGCTCGCCTAGCACGTGGGAGGCACTGGGTTCGATCCTCAGCACCACATAAAAATAAAATAAAGCTATTGTGTCCACCTACAACTAAAAAATAAATATTTTTTAAAAAAAGATATTCTGAAAAATTCAAGAACTCAAACACTTTACCCTCTTGCACCCTTTCATGGGAGGTAACTGTTAAAAAGTAACCATTCACTGGAGGATAGAAAGTTCTGGTAGTAAGGTCTCCCAGTGGAAAGAATGGAATGGACAGGATATCTAAAAGGTACAAACTTTGTTTTTTGTTTCTTTTTTGTTTGGCTTTGTTTCAGTACTAGGGATTGAATCCAGAGGCCCTCTACCACTGAGCTTAATCCCTAGACTCTCTTCTTTTTTTGAGACAGAGTCTTGCTAAATTGCCAAGACTGGCCTCCAACTTTTGATCCTCCTGCCTCAGTCTCCCAAGTTGCTGAGATTACAGACATGTGCCATTGTGGCCAGCAGGTACCAGCTTTGAGGGCAGGGAAAACTATTAAAGGAATTATGGAAGGATACACATAAATAATAAAAAAAAGAAAAATAACAATAGGTACATAGAAAACCACGTTATGTTGTAAACATGAGTTAATCATTAACTCCAAAAAAAGTGAAAAGTAAACATAATTATAGCATGCTCCATGACTCAACAATAAAAAATATTTACACAGTCACAATAAGAAACATTGACTACTGAAATGAACCAAAAAATAGTGCCACAAGGAGGATATAGTGCATACTAAGGGGTTCCATGTCTTGGCTGAATTCCTGGTTAAACCCAAGGAGAAAAGGAGCCACCCTGAAAAAGGCCCAGCACAGGGCTGTGTTAAACCTTCCATGCTTATAAATCACTCACCAGTCTGTAAGCACTGGGAGTCACTCTGTCACAGGGCTGACTGGCCCTCCCAGCTAAGGCATGACTCCACTCAACTCTTAGACTCTGTCTCTCAACTCTTAACTTTTCTGAATAGGTTAGTACTCGGTGATATACCACACCAGATTAGGGGATTTTGTTATTGGTTCAAACTAAATAACATCCTCAGTAGGACAGACCAAAGCATTTCAAGCTAAATGTGTCTGGTCCAGTCAATTAATCACATTATTCCCTATCTATGAAAGACAAACACTTGGGACTAGGGTTATAGCTCAGGAGTAGAGTGCTTGCCTAGCACAAGCAAGGCTCTGGGATTAATCTCCAGCACTGCAAAAAAAGAAGACAAACACTTGGAACTGTTTTCCAGTACTGAGACAGGGCACATGGCCCATCTCATTCTTGCCTTTTCTTGCCTGGGGCCATATTGGAAGATGAATGTTGAAGGCAAGAGGTTCCACCTGTAGCCAAGCAACCAAGCACAGCTGACTAGGTCCACAGAGACCAAGCCTGCCATCTTATCTCAATGACACTCTAATCCAACATACAAAATGAGTCAAATCTAGTGATGTCAAAACTCTGTCTCCTCCTAGTGTTGGCCTCTTTCTTGGGGACTTTAGGAAAGGAAGGATAAGATAACTTTGAGAGCCTCCTGGGACACACTGGAAGCCAGGCATGACACTGTGGTACTACATGGCTGGAGGCTTCAGAAAAAGGGCTCGGCAGGCTGGAGCATCGCTGGCTAAGCAAGATCTCCAGCTGATGAGCAGAAACCCAAAGGACCAGCCGGGCTGCCCTCTGACCCAGTGAGAACACAGGCTCCTGCCTCACTCTTTGGCAAGAGCCTGTCTCAAAATAAAATTTAAAAAATGGACTAAGGATGTAGCTTAGTGTTAAAGTGCCTCTGGGTTCAATCCCCAGTGCAGAAAAAAAGAAAGAAAGAAAGAGTTATTCCCCCATTTTATAGATAAAGAAACTGAAGTACAGAGATTCAAGCTTGCAAGTGGTTCTACAGCAAGTACATGGCAGAGCTGGCACTCTAAGGGGCCCTGGAGAGTAAGTTCTGCAGAGCTCCCCTCTGATCTGGTCTGCTGAGGCACTGGGGTCATTCACTAACCTCTCTGTGGAAAAAAGATTAGTTCAAGGACCTCAGGAGCATCTTCCTGGACAAACCTGAGGTCCAAAAGCAACGCAGCTTGGGAAAGCACCTGAGGTAGACACTGTTTTATTTTGTTTTATTATTGTTTTTTAAGAAAAAATTATTTCTTCATTTGCTAAATGCCTACCAAAAAATCTTTTCAAATACAAATAACCCATTCCTGAAATTGTTTCAAAAGATACCACCAACTAAGAAACTATCCTTCTATTTCTGATTTTTAAATCTTCCTTGTAAATATTAATACATACTCATTGGGGAGAAATTTTCAGAGAATCCAGAGGCATCAAATGAAGTGTCCTGGGTATGAGGAGGCACACTGCCACAGCTGCCTTCTGCTCTTCCAGGGTGGCACATTAAACCACAGCGCTGGACCCCAGGGAACAGCCCCGGCACCTGCCACAGGGAGTCAGAGCTGGGAAAAGGCTGGTGTTTCAGGCTTCCCATTAGATCATTTCCAGCTGCCCTGGCCATTTAAATAACGAGATGATGCATCAACATCAATAACACTGGATGGGTCTGTCCACGGACATGGCATTGTTCTCCCCAGGAGGCCCAAAGTCAACCTCAGCAGGCAGCTGAAGCCACTAAGAATTAAGGCCCTCTCCCCAGGCCTCTACTTTCCCCTCCCAGATCCATGCCCGCCTCAGTTTGCAAGAACAAACGGTGACAAGAAAAGGCCACTCCTAGGCCAGCCAAAAAATCATCCAAGTAGCTAGGCGCCACTAGAGCCTGTGGACATGAAACTTAGTGCATGCAGTGGGTCAGAAGTGCCCAAAGGGAGAGAACACAGAGCCTCTTCCTGCTAAAAGAACCTCACCACAGCCTCAAGACTCAGTGGGGCACTTGGCTTCACCTTTGCTGACCTCCAACATGCTCCAAGGACACTAGTCCGGTCCCCTGCACATCATCTGGCTCCTATGGACTTTTGGTGACTATTTGCTGAAAAAATTAAAGAGTTTGGTTGGGTCAATGTCCCATGAGAAAGCATAATGAGAACCTTCTAGCCAGATCCTTCAAGAAATGTGTCTATTTGCACCCCTCAGAGGGCAGGGGCTGTCTTACCCTTCTCCATACTGCATCCAAGGCAGTGTCCTACTCTGTGGGCCCTCAAAAATGTTCATACCAAGACTATATTTGTGCAATCATCCTTTGTCCTTGGGTATCTGTGGGGACTTGGCACCAGGGCTCCTCCTCCTCCTCCCACCAAAATCTGCAGATACTCAAGTCCCTTATATAAAATGGCAAGTCAGGGCAGGGATGTACCTCAACAGTAGAGCACTTGTTTAGCATGCACAAGACCCTGGGTTCAATCCCCAAGACCAAAAAAAAAACAGAATTTGGGCTGGGGGTGTAACTCAATGATAGAGTGTGTGCTCAGCATGTGTGAGGCCCAGAATTCAATCCTCAACATAAAAAAGCATAATAGTTGCGTGTTAATCTATATACATCCTCCTGTATACTTTAAATCATCTCTAGTTTACTTACAATGTACATATACAATGTAAATGTTACATAAATTGTTGTTGTTAAATTATTTAAGGAATAATGAGAAGAATAAAAAATCTGTACATGATCAGAACAATTTTTTTCTGAATATTTTTGATCTATGGTTGGCTAAATCCAAGGATGCAGTACCCACAGATTTGGGGGGTCAAGGTACAAATACATGCAGTGACTACAGGACTGACAGTTTCCTCTTCTATAAACATGAGTCAGCTGAGGCTCAACAAAGGTCTAACAATTGGTTAAAGGAAGCACAGTTAGTCCATGGAGAAACTAGTCTTCAAACTCAAGAACTCTGACTCCAGGAACTGTGGCTGAGCCATCCTGCTTACAGAGGGAAGGAAGGAAGGAGGGAGGGAGGGAGGGAGGAAGGAAGGAAGGAAGGAAGGAAGGAAGGAAGGAAGGAAGGAAGGAAGGAAGGAGGGAGGGAAGGAGGAAGGGAGGGAGGGGAGGACGGACTGCTGTGGCCCCATCTGGCCTCCCCCTCCTCTGCATTCTCTTAGCCCTACAGCAAGCCCTGGAATTTATCACACCATTACACTTAGTGTTCTCTGTTCCATCAAGTCATGCCAAGTGAGGGTGGTTCTCAGTTGCAATGGTTCAAACGAGAAGCCTTGGGGGACCTCACCCTGTGCTTCTCATAACCACCCCGACACACACACACACACACACACACACACACACACACCACACATACACACACACCACAAACACACACACACATACACACATACACACATACAAACCACACACACATACACACACACCACACACATACACATACACACACACACCACAAACACACACATACTACACACCACATACATACACACACATACACACACACATACACACACACATCTCTAGCAGGATCGAACAATCAATTCCTGACTGGCCAAGCAAAGGACACGTCCATTCTTACTGAAGAGAGGAGAGTAGCAGAGATGGAGTCCAAAAGGAGCCCACAGTCCACCCAGGCCAGGGAGTGACCACAGTGGCCCTTCCAGTTCTTACTGTTGCCCAAAGGTTGGCTGAAGTCTCCCAGCCCCCTGTTGGTCTTTTCTGCATTTCTCTGGACAAGAAGAGTGAGCAGAAAGCAGAGAGAAAGGGCTACCCACCCACTTATCTGGGTCAGAGCCTCAGAGGCTGAGTTGGTGAGGCCCCAGGCCACACCGCAGCCACACTGGGATTCTTTGCCAATTGCCCTGTGGCCACCAGGATCAGGGCTGACTAATGCCCAAAGCTCAAAAGCCAGCTCCAAAAGGAAGCAACATTTTTATCCTGCTCTGAGCTGCAGATGGGATATATAAATGAGATTTTTAAAAATATTTTTGTTTTGCAGATTTCCAGAAAAGAGGGGAGGGAGGAAAAAGAAAATCAGAGCAGAGGGCAAAATGGGAGAGAGGAGAAAGAGAAAATCTGGACAGAGTGGAAAAAGGAGGAAAAGACAGATTTTGGGAGCTTTTAGATGAAAGATGCTTTGCTCCCCATCAGGGCCAAAATGCATGAATTAAAAGGCTGCCCAGCTGGAGAAAGCCCAGCAGGCAGGCAGCACATGGGGAGCAGAGGCCCGTGGGAGGAACGGTAACAAGAACCACTCAAGGGGCTAAGCCAGGTCTCTGTGGCTCCTTCCAGAACCCTGACGAATGTGTCAAGAGCAGAGGAAAGCTCTGAGTGTTCCCTGGGCATCCCCTTGAGGGGGCTGTGCACAGTGTCCAGACCAACCCACACAGGAAGTACTTTTATGCCACCACTGGGAGGCTCAGAAAAGGCCACACTGCTCCCTCAGAGCTGGCAGTTCAGCCCTTGACTGCCCCTCCCCAAATAAGGCCATCAGAGCCTCACCCAAAAGGCCATTTCCTCAAGCTCTCAGCCCCTCTCACATGGTCTCCCAGGCTACAGATCTTGAAATAAAGAGAGAATGGGCCAGGCCCATGCCTGTAATCCCAGTGACTCAGGAGGCTGAGGCAGAAGGATCACAAGTTCAAGGCCGGCCTCATCAACTTAGTGAAGCAGTCTCAAAATAAAATAAAAGGGGGTTAGGAATGTGGCTAGGTGGTAGAGCACTTGCCTAGCATGTGTGAGGCTCTGGGTTCAATCTCAAGTACTGCAAAATAAATAAACTAAGTTAAAAGGGTTGGGGGCTGTAGCTCACTGGTAGAGTGTCTGCCTAGAATGCATTAGGCCCTGGGTTCCATCCCAGCACCACAAAAGAAAAAAGAGGATGGGAGTGATCCTTCTAGACTGCTTCAATGCCCACCCTCATTTTAATTTACACTGACCAAGGTGATTCTGCAGCCTCCCCCATAATACGGGCTGCCCGATGCCTCTCTTTACTCCACCTCTCCAAGACACTATTAGGGGCAATCACAGTAGGGACCTTCAGTAAGGGCACAAAGAGCAACGAAGTCCCACATTTCTTCCCCTTGAGTATCTGTCATTCATTCAATGAATATTTATAAAATGTCCACTCATAGTACTAACCACTGGGGACATGACCCAATAGGTCATATTAGAGTACCCACTTCCTTCATCCATGGCCTCCAGGACATCGCTACGTCCTCGCCATCTCCCTAGTCTGCTCCAATTGCCATTTCTCTCTCACTAGGATAATGGAATCTGCATCCTAACCCGTCTCTATCCCTTCCACCTCCCTCACTCCATTCTCCACGGAAGAAGACACAGTGATCATTCTAAAATGAAAAGCTGATCACAGCCACTGGGATGACCATAATTGAAAACAAAAACAGAAAATAAGTGTTGGCAAGCATGTGGAGAAACTGGAACACTCACACGTGGTTGTAGGAATGTAACATGGTGCCATCTCTCTGGAATACAATTTGGCAGCTCCTCAAAAAGTTAAACATAGAGTTATCACATGAGCCAGTGACTCCAAAAGAATTGAAAACAGGTGTTCAAACAAAAATGTGTACACGAATGTTCATGGCAACGCTATTCACAATAGCCAAAAGGTTGAAACAACCCAAATGTCCACCAATGGGTGAATGAATAAACAATGTTGTATAGCCACACAATGGAATATTACTCAGCCTTAAAAAGGCACAAAGTACTAATATACACTAACAACATGAAAGAACCTTGAAAATATCACACTAAGGGAAGGAAGGCAAACACAAAAGATCACATGTCATTTGATACCATTTAGTATGAAATGCCCAGAAAAGGCAAATCCATAGAAACAGAAAATAGATGAGTGATCACCTGGGGGAAAGGGGAATGCCTGCTAATAGGTATAGCATTCCTGTTTGGATAATGAAAAATTTCTGGTGGGTGGTGGTGATGAGTCATACAACATCATGAATGTACTTAATGCTACTAAATTGTACATTTCAAGATGGGAAGTTGTATGTAATGTTTTACCAGAATTCAAAAAGAGACAGAGAGAAGGTGCAATACAAGTGTGAAATGGATCATGCCATTCTTCCAATGGCTCCTACCACCCTATGATCAAACTCGATTCTTTGACATGTCCTCAAGTCCTCGGTGTCCCAGTGCCCCATCCAGCCTCATCTCCCACCCCTCTTGCTTCCTCTCCTCACCTGCCACAACCAGTCTGTGCAGTGTATCAGTTCTTCCCGTAAGCTGCTCTCACACTCACTTCAGGGCCTTAGCTCAGGCTTCTCGTCCACACAGCCACCACACTGCAGACTTCATCCCCCTGTGTCCTATTCATCCCCTGTCTATCCAAACCTCCTTGCTCATGATGTCATGTGCTGGGTCCCTTCTGGATCAGGAGCCTGGTGCTCTCTGCCACCATGGCACCCTGTCAGACTATCAACAGAAATGACCTAATTGCATGCCTGTCTTCCCAGCCATACTGTGAGCTCCATTAAGGCAAGCAGCAAGCCTGCCTCAATCCTCAGCACTGACCCAGCCTCAAGGACCTCCAAGTCTCATGAAGGATGTGGACAAACAGGATTACACTGTCCCCAGGGCTCAGGAAAGAAAAAAAATGAATGGGCAAGAAATAAGCTTGAATGAATGGGTGCTGGTGGGATTCAGAAATTAGTGGGAACTCAGCTCAATAGAGGAAGAGGGTTCAAGCCAAGGAGGGGAACCAAAGAGAAAGTAGGGACCTTCAGTGTAAGAGAGTCTGGAGGTGGGGCCAAGCCAGATACATAGAATAGGCAGGGAAGGGAGGGAGTACGCAAGCCAGTGTCCATGTGACTGTCACACTCCGCAGAAATGATAAGTATACACTTCCTGAGCACCAACCAGTGCCAGCCCCTGTGCTCGAGGTGTTAGACACACCATGTCGATGACCCTCACAACCACTACATGGGAAAATGGAAGCCCAGAGAAAGGAAGTGCCTAGTCCAAGGTCACCCAACTACCAAGTGGCTAAGTGGGATCTGCACCCAGGTTTTCCTGAATCCACAGTGGGGCTCCTGGGTGGCAGGAATACCTAAATCCTCCAGCACAGGTCAGTGAAGACAGTTGTGCCAAAACCTAAGAATGCTCCACCTACTCCTAAGGCACCCAGAGTGGTCTGGCTGCCCTCAAGGAACTGCTACAGGGAAAGACTCCTGCTCATTTGCTTAGTTAAGCTGTTGAAGTGGCAGGAGCTAGCCTAGTGCTCAATGAGCCAGTGTAGTGTCCTAACCAAGGTCTTGCCTTAGCAATGGATCTTTCATACCAGTGATAGGACTTATAGAGGACAAGGGGGTAAAAGGAAGTACACCTACCACTTCCCTGACCACCCACACTCTCCTTCTCCCGATGCTGCATTTACCCACCCTAGAACAACTCCCTATTTTCACCTCCAGCCCAGGCCTCTCTGCTGAGTTTTGGATGGGATATCATTGCCACCTGGACACCTCCCCCTTGGAGTATCATAAACACCTCCAAGGTGGGTATAGGGAGAAACTGCATTTCTAAAAAGTGTGCAGAAGTGACCTCATCATTTCCTCCAACCTGCTCTTCCTCCCAGGTTACCTCTCTCAATTAAAGGCAGAAAGCATCCAACCTCTTCCTACTCAAAGTACATCTCTGGACCAGGTGAGGTTGTAGGAGCTTAACCCTCCCAGGAAAAGACCAGCTATCCCAACATAGGAGTTATGAATTTTTGCTAAAATTTCAATCAATCATTCTCCACTTTGAGTCATGAATGTTTTTGGTCTTCAAGAGTCTCATTTAAGTGCAAATGTCCAATTAGCCAGAGGAGAGGGAGCCTGGCCACAGTGCCCGTTATCACCATTGTACTCAAAAGCATTTTCCAACTCCAGGGAGGACTGGCATCCCCAGGAACTCAGTTCTTGTTCTGAAACCCACTGGCACCCATGCATTCAAGCTTGTTTCTTGTCCATTTTTGCCTCCTGATCCTTATGGTAAGCCCTGGGACAGAGCTTTACCTCTCATTTCATCCTCAGAATCTGGATTATTTTATGATCCACACTTGGTAAACAAGTATACTGATTCTCTGAATAATGAGCTAGCTTATCCATAGTTGGAAAACCAGAATTAGAACCCAGGCCATCTGACTCTAGGGCTCACATACCCACTGTTTCTTCAATTTCTTTCTTTCCTTCTTTCTTTCTTTCTTTTTTTTTTTTTTGGTACCAGGGATGGAACTCAGGGGAACTCCACGACTGAGCCACATTCCCAGCCCTATTTTAGCGTTTTTTAATGTAGAGACAGGGTCTCACTGAGTTGATTAGCACCTTGCCGTTGCTGACACTGGCTTTGAACTCATAATTCTCCTGTCTCAGCCTGGTTTTTAATTTTTTCTTTTCAGATATACATGACAGTAGAGTATATACATGGAGTATAACTTATTCTAATTAGGATCCCATTCTTTTTAAATATTTTTTTAGTTGTAGATGGACACAACATCTTTATTTTATTTATTTTGTAATGTGGTGCTGAGAATCGAATCCAGTGTCTCACATGTACTAGGCAAGCGCACTATCACTGAGTCACAACCCCAGCCCCAGGATCCCATTCTTGCAGTTATACATGATGTGGAATTTCACAGGTCATGTATTCATACATGAACATAAGAAAGTTATGTCCAATTCATGCTACTGTCTTTCCTATTCCCATCCCCCTCCCTTTCCTTCGTTCCTCTTTGTCCGATTCAATAAACCTCTATTCCCTATCCTTATTATGTGTCAGTCTTCAGGATTTTTTTCACTTTTTAAAAAATATGAGGAAACACATATACCATAAAATTTACCTTCTTAACGATTTTAAAGTGTATGATTCAGTGACATTAAGTATATTCACTATGTTGGGCAACTAACCCCACTATCGAATTCCATCTCACTATCCAGTTCCCACTTGGCCCATGAAATTATTTTTACACACCCTTCTACAGTTCCTTTACACAAATACAGTTGTCTATACCTGTGGGGTTTGGTTCCAGTACCTCCCTAACATCACCACCACTACAGATACAAAATCAAAGATGCTCAAATCACTTATATAAGATGGCATAGTATTTACATACAACCTGTCCACATCCTCCTGTATACTTTAAATCATCACTAGACTGCTTATAATACCTAATACAATGTAAATGCTATGTAAATGATTGCTAGACTACATTATTTAGGAAATAATGAGAAGTGGGGAAAGTCTGTACATGTT
The DNA here is from genome assembly GCA_004024805.1 of Geosciurus inauris. Classification (NCBI taxonomy): domain Eukaryota; kingdom Metazoa; phylum Chordata; class Mammalia; order Rodentia; family Sciuridae; genus Geosciurus; species Geosciurus inauris. Next base: position 40,500 of record PVHX01008719.1, read on the forward strand.
CAGTACAAATGAAATTTTTATTTCTGAATGTTTTCAATCTACTCTTGGTTAAATCCATAAATGGAGACCCATGGATACAGAGGACAAGTCAACACAAAGATGGAGTCCTATTTTCTCATTTTTTAAAACAAAAGATAGTATACTGTACATTCCATTCTGCATCTCACTTTTCTTACCTAAGATACCTTGGGGGTGACTTTTATATCAGTATGTAGACAACTTCCTCATTCCTTTTTTTTTTCTTTTTTTGGTACTGGAAATTGAACTCAGGGACACTCGACCACTGAGCCACATGCCCAGCCCTATTTTGTGTTTTATGTAGAGACAGGGTCCCACTGAGTTGCTTAGCGCCTTGCCGTTGCTGAGGCTGGCTTTGAACTCGCGATTCTCCTGTCTCAGCCTCCCTAAGTGCTGGGATTACAGGCTTGCGCCACCGCCTTCCTCGTTCCTTTTTAAGGAAAGTAGCAGTCCAAGATATGGATATGAAATAATTTAACTAAACAGTTCCTCACTTCTACACTGTTGGTGGGATTATAAATTAGTACAACTACTATGTAAATCAGTATGGAAGTTCCTAAAAAGACTAAGCATGAAATTATCATATGACCCAGCTATACCACTCTTCTGTATTTATCCTAAATAATTAAAGTCATCTTACCATAGTAACACATGCATACCCATTTTGATATCAGCAAAATTCACAACAGCCAAACTATGGAACTAAGCTAGGTATCCATCAATAGATGAACAAATAAAGAAAATGTGGTATATATACACAATGGAATTTTATCTAGCCATAAAAAAAAATAAAATTATGTCATTTGCAGGAAAATGGATGGAACTTGAGACCATCATGTTAAGTGAAATAAACCAAACTCAGAAGGTCAAGGGTCACATGTTTTCTCTCATATGTGGAAGCTAGAGAAGAAACAGGAAAAGAAAGGTGAAAGGGTCTCACAGAAATCAAAGGGAGGTCAATAGAGTAGAGAAAAGAAACTAGGGGGAGGGGCTGGGATTGTGGCTCAGCGGTAGAGCGCTTGCCTTGCATGCGTGAGGCTCTGGGTTCGATCCTCAGCACCACATACAAAGCAATAAAATAAAGACATTGTGTCCATCAACAATTAAAAAAAATATTTAAAAAAAAAAAAGAAACTAGGGGGAGAGAGGAGGGGAAGAAAAGAGGAAATACAGGGGAATGATATTGGCCAAATTATAGTTATATTGTCCATGTGTACAAATATGTAACAACAAATGTGCAACTATAATGCACCAATAAAAATATGAAAAAATAGGGGCTGGGGCTGTAGCTCAAGTAGAACACTTGCCTCTCAAGTGTGAGGCACTGGGTTTGATCCTCAGCACCACATAAAAATAAATAAAGGTATTAAAAAAATATGGGGCCTAGGGTTGTGGCTCAGTGGTAGAGCGCTTGCCTAGCTTGTGTGAAGCACTGGGTTCGATCTTCAGCACCACATAAAAATAAGTGAAATAAAAGTATTGTGTCCATCTACAACCAAAAAAAATTTTCACAAAAATATGGAAAAATAAATGTAAAAAAATTAATCAGTTCCTTATTGATAGGCATTTGGCTATTTTCAATGTTTAGCTATTTCAAATAATATTAAGTCATTCCATACATATGGAAATAGACATGTTTGAAAAATCCCCAAAGGTAGCTCCCTAGGTCAAAGATGATATGCAGGTATGATGGTGACTATGTTGACACACTGTACTACTTATGGGATGGTACAAACTGACCCCCATCAAATTGGTAACAGAAGGAAGGCCTGTGTGCTTACCAACACCCTGACCTAGCTCCCCAAAGCTGGAACCAACATGAGAACAGCTTTGACCTGTATTTTTTTATGTTCCCAACTCATTTTCATGTGAGCAATATATAGACAAAAATACAGATATAAACACAATGTACAATACATAGGTGTGCACAAATATACATAAAAACTGACAGGAAACAAAGATTTTAGAGCTTTTCCTTGAATAATTGACATCTGAAAAAACAGCAGGAAAAAACAAATAGAGGGCTAAAAACTCCAGTTAGACAAAACAAGACTAATCAGAACAAAATATATTAATTTAGGTGCACAGGACCAAAGGTGAATTCACTAGGAAAACCATGAGCTCAAAAAAAAAAAAAGAAAAAAAGAGGTTCTGGGGTGGGGGAACATGACATAACTGTAATTACTCTAGTGAAGAAGAAATCACGGGACATCTATATCAGACCAAAGTGTACTTTTGAATCAGATTCATCAGTACAGATATTTAAAGAATGTGGGGGCCCATGAGGTCCTCAGGAAAAAGTTGTTAATGTAAAGAAGACTTGTACATACGGGATCTTTCCATTTTTACTTCCCTGTGCCCACTGGAGAAAAGAGAAAACCCCACAGGAAGTAGAGCATCCCCTGACATTCCCAGGCCTGTCCTGTCGGCTTTCTGAAGCTGAGTCTCTGTGATTTGGGTAATGCTTGCCTGCGTTATTCCCCAAACAGAATGTAGACCTCTTAAGCATCCTCAAAAGGTCCAGGATCTGGCCTAGCCAGCCTTTCCAGGTCCCCTTTGTCTGTCTCTCCTATTCTCTAGCATTTAGGAAGGAACTTACTAAGAGGGCAGAATCCCAGAGTACAAGAACAGACAAAACAGCCATTTATATCCCACAGCTACTTGGATTTAAAAGTGGCATTTCTCCTCTGATCTTAAACCCATTTTGGACAATTGCTTTGAAGCTTACATTCCAGATGCAAGCCTCAGAGATAGGTATCTGGCATAAAGCTAAGAATTAAGGAAAGCTGACACTTTGAGCAAGAAAGCCAAAGGGCATTAAATATGGCATCCTGACCCAAAGAGATAGGGGGTGCCCCTTTACCTTAAGCATGAATTAGGTGCCTCAAGGGAGGTCTCAAAATGTTCTGTTGGTCCCTAAGGGTTGCAATGTCCAAGTTTCAATCAAGAAAACTTTACTAGAGTGTGTCCTACCCAAAAAATATCAATTATCTCAAGATTCTTCCTGTAGTCACCAGAAACAGGTAGAGATTCAGAAAAGGCTGAATGAATAAAGCAACTAGAAAAGAATTGAGGTAACCAAAGATAACCAATAACCAATGATAACTGGACATAAATATTATAGCACTGGTGCTTTCCAGGAAACTAAGGCAGTGCAATCCCTCCCCATCCCAATTCTTGTGGTCAAGTCAGAAAGATTTCAGACATATCACTCAAAAGAGTACCAAGCATGAGTTTTTATTAAAGGGAAAGGGGACACTCTCAAGGTAGAGGGTTGGTCCTCTCAGAGGGACAGTATACTTCTCCTGCACTCCAGTTTTATTTGGGGATCCTAGAGAAGTTTCCAGAGAGTCTTGCCCAGGTGTACTTCTTGATTTTTGACCAACAGTAGGATGACATCTGACTTTCAAGTCCCCTCTGCCATGACAACTCTTGGTCCCTTGGGCCCCAGCTGATCAGTTCTAAATGTATTTTTAACCATAAACTCTTAGGTTAGAAGAAATTATCCTTATATCCCTGAGTTTGGGGATCTGGTCTATGAAAAGGGTCACAAAAAGCTGGGCACAGTGGAGCACACCTGTAATCCCAGTACTTTGGGAGGCTGAGATAGGAGACTCGCAAGTTCAAAGCCAGCCTCAGCAATGGTGAGGTGCTAAGCAACTCAGCGAGACCCTGTCTCTTCATAAAACACAAAATAAGGCTGGGTATGTGGCTCAGTCATCGAGCACCCCTGAGTTCAATCCCCAGTTCCAAAAAAAGAAAAAGAAATGGGTCACAAAAGTGTCCCCCCTTCAGGTTAACTTGGGTTCCTCTTATCAACATTATTTTGAGTCTGCATTTCTCCTGCAGATAACAGGTAGTTCGCTGAGGAATGTGACATGTCTTGTCCAGGCAGGGCTGCAGGTAAACTGCTTCTTGATAAAGAAAGCATGTGGCCTCAGGGTCAGCACAGTGGGCCCATTCTATAGAATTACTCCCTTAACCTCGTGTTCCCACCATTCTCATCTGTCTGTCCCCTATTATTAGGAAAGGAAGAACTGCAGCTTCCCTGGGGTCCCCAATGCACTTTGACTCCTAGCACAGTGTTCATGAGACCAGGCTAAGCCACTCCCTCTTGCCCACCCCATCCTCAATCACAAAGACATGCTCTCTTTCTGCTTTACATATTAAGGTTCTGGAAAAAGTTGTTTGGGTTTTTAGATTTGGGGTTTGCTATTGTAACCATTTTGAAGTGTGCGATTCAGTGGCAGTCACAGTGGTACAACCATCACCACTATCCACTTCCAGAACTTTTCTATCACTCAAAACAGAAACTCTCTACCCATTAATAATTCTCCCTCCTACTAGATGCAGTGGTGCAAGCCTGAAATCCAAGCTACTTGAGAGGCTGAGGCAGGAGGATCGCAAGTTCAAGTCCATCCCGGGAAACTTAACAAGATCCTGTCTCAAAACAAAAGATAAAAAGGGTTGGGGACATATGTAGCTCAGTAGTAATGCACCCCCAGGTTCAATCCCCAGTACTTGAATAATCATAATTATAATTATTATTCTCCTTCCCTCCAGCCCCTGGTAACCTCCATGATACTTTGTCTCTATGAATTTACCTGTTGTAGGTACCTCATATGAGTGTGTTATAGACTGAATGGTTATATACACTGCTCAAATTCATATGTTGAAATCCTATCCCTGATGTGATTGTTGTTAGGAGATAGGGACCCTGGGAGGTTATGGATCAATTCACTCATAAAAAAGGCCTCACAGAGTCACCTTGCCACTTCTGCAATGCGAGGACACAGGGAGAAGAACCAGGAAGCGGGCCACCACCAAATACCATGTCTGCCAGAGCCTTGATCCTGGACTTTCCAGCCTCCAGATGGTACGAAATAAGTCTGTTGCTTAAGCCACCCAGCCTATAGTACTTTGTTACAGCAGAGTAAGACAAGGTGGAACCAAGTTCTTTGGGCTTATTTCACTTAGCATAAAACCCCTGAGTTTCATACAGGTTGCCACAGAATTTTATTCTAATTTATGGCTGAATAATATTCTATTTTATGGATCCACCACATTTTGCTTATCCATCCATTGTTGAAGAACACTCAGGTTGCTTCCACTTTAGGCTATGATCATTGGTGTACATGTATTCTTTGAGTTCCTGCTTTTGCTTCTTTGGGGAATATACCTAGTATCAGAATTGCTGAATAAGATTTTGGTTTACATGAATGATTCCGTGAAAGAACAGTGTAAAGCATTCACTCACCCTATCCCCATATCACAGAAAGGAAAACTGAAGGCCACAGATAAGCACCATATACATCCTAGATTATTTTGGGTTTTTCCATGAGACTTCAGGCTGCTCCTCTGCCCTTCTGCAGTTTTATTTTTGCTATTTAGGGATCCTTATCTCTCAGATAAGTCTCAAAACTCTGAGACTTCTGCTGAGCCTGGCCCTCCAGGAGGGGAACAGATCAAAAAGAGCCAACCTCATCCAGCCAGACTCTTGTGATCAAGATGCCCATCGGTCAGGTGGCTAGAGAGAATGGCAACCTGTATTCAAGGAATCTAGACTTTCTAGGTTGAAGGACAATTGGATGTCCACAATCCAAGGGCAAAAGAAGATGGGGAAGCATTAGCCAACCCCAGAGCTGAGGCCAACCCCGACCAAGGCCAGACTGTCCCCTGAGATGAGGTCCAGCACTGTCACATATCTGACAACCTCAACATTCAGGAAGTACTCAGGGAAAAGGCAGACCAATGAATGTGCTTACTGCTGAAGGCTCCAGGCTGCTGCATCAGCAAAGGAACACCTCACCCAGTAGAGGCTGAGAAGGCACCACCGCATCTGGAGAGGACCAGCAACTCATCCACAAGCCAAGTAACAATGCTGAGTTAAGATCAGGACCAGCTAAACCACCAGGGCCAGTGCAGTGAGCCACTGTTGGTTTTTTCCTGCCCAGCTTCTATCCCCTGCCCTTCTGAGAGCAACACACCAAATTTCCTTAGGTGACCCATAACTCCTATGCCCTCAGCCAAGCAACTCTATCCCTTGAATCAGGAGTGAGCACAAAACCCAGTGTGGTTAATAGATATAACCCATCTCTCTAACCAAAATTCAGGGATGGGTATATGCCCACTATGTTCAACATGAGCCATCCCCGGGACTTCTGCTGAAATTACTCAGAAACACCAATGCTCTTCCTGATGGTGTCTCTAATGTAGAATGTAAGTCTGGAACAGCCATTGCCCATCTTTGTGGATAACCTATCTGAGGAGGAAGCCAATTCAAAGGAAAGCACAGCCTAGAGAGGACAAGAGAAAACCTAGTGTCAAAGGACACTATTCAAGAGCTAGAACTGGCCAGCCCTGAATCTGTCCCCTTTGAACTTTTCAGTTACTTAAAAAAGAAAAAAAAAAAAAAAAAAAGCTGGGCATGGTAGCACATGTCTGCACTCCCAACAGCTCTGGAGACTGATGCGGGAGGGTTATCATAATCCTCAAAGTCAGCCTCAGCAATTTAGTGAGCAAGGTCCTAGGCAATTCAACAAGACCGTGTCTCTAAATAAAATATAAAAAAGGGCTGGAGATGTGGTTCAGTGGTTAAGTACCCCCGGGTTCAATCCCTGGTACCCAAAAAAAAAAAAAGACTTTTTAAAATTTACATTAATTTGAACTGGTGTCTATTACTTATAACCAAAAGTGTCCTAATTCAGCTAAATTAACAATCAGAAACAGAATTGATTTGAGGGTACCACTTACCACTCCTCAAAAACACCATCTGACCTCATACCTCTGTTTAATATAATTGCAATAAAACAAATCTCATAGAATTCTCTTTCAAGGGTAAACACTGGTTTTGCTTTGGCAGGCTAACTGGTGTACCAATCTGCCCTGTACATTTTGGGGAGTCAAGGAAGCTTCCTGTTGCCTAGCCTGTCCTTTTCCTGGGATTCAACATCAACAACAAAATAGCCTCAGGCCACCCTGACAGCCTCATCCCCCACTCTTCTCCAGTGTGAAATCCACACCACAGTCAAACTGGGATCTGAATGTGTCCCCTGAATTTCCTACCTTCATTCCTTTACTTATGCTGTCTCATTTAACTAGAATGTACTTCCTGGCTCCATCTCTCCCTTCAGAAATCCTGTCCAGTCCCTACGGCCCACCTCAAATGCCACTGACTCCACGTAGCCTTCCCTGGGTGTCTCCCTTTCTTTTGACCTCCTGGGTACCCTTCACCCCTTCTGCAGCATCCAGCCTCTTCAGTCTTGGGTTCACAGGACATAGCTGGTCTCTCCCTCCAGAGCACAGGCTGCTTGGGGCAGAGAGAGGGTCTTGTTTTCCCCCGAGGCCCACTGCCCAGTGCCTGGTACACACTCCTGCACTCCACCAATATTGATGGGCAACTGGAACAGGACACAAATGGACGTTTGGAATGCACCCCATTTATATGCGAGACTGCTGCCCGCATTTGCATTTATGAAGGGGGAAGAGAGGATCAATACTGCAGAGGGGGCTGGCAGCATGTTCCAGAAAGCAGAGGGAGGGACTAAGAAGTGGAAGCCAGGTGTCTCTGTTCCCATCACTTGTGCCACAACCCATGTCCTGCCTGTGGCCATGTCCTTGGGGGACCTGCTCAGCTATCAGTAATTGGCCTTTGTTGATGTCACACTCAAAGCCCTTCCCGGCACATTTGTGGATCTAGTTTTCAGACAGATTGTTTCAGTTACCTCTTGATGTATATACACTGTTTCTGCCTTTGCATCTTAAATTATATGTCTTATTAAAATAAATGTTCTATTAAAATACAGATGTTACAGATAACCTGGACCTTCCTGATCACATAGAGAAGCTAGCATTTCTGTTCTAATTAGTGAGGACACAGCCTGAGAAGCCGCCTTTCAGATTATCTGAAGCCCGATGGGACACTCTCTTCCTCAACTCAAAAATCCACCAACCCCCAGCTCAGACAAGACTTCAAAAGAAGGTCAGATGCCTAGAAACGTATCTCATCTCTTCCTTAAAAAAGAACCAGAAAGTGCTCAGGTGCCCCAGCTCTTAAAGTTTTGAAGTTTCTCCAGGCTGTATTACAATCCCCTTCACAGTTAAAGTCAAGTGCAATGAGGTAAGTATCTTGGCCACAGTCCCCATGTACTGGGTAGGGGAAGAAAAGACAAAGAATTTGGCATCCAAGGGAGTTGGGTTGTAATCCCAGCACTGCTGTACCAGCTAAGTGACATTGGATATGCTGCCATTTTTGAACCTCAGCTTTCTCCTCCGTGGAGAATGGAAATGATGATAAGTGCTGTGCAGGGAACAAAATGAAGTACGTGAGGTTTAGGTACTGGCCCAGGGAAAGCCTGGAGGAGGCTCTATGTGTGTTCCTACATCTCCCTCTTCTCTCATTTTTCCTGGGTTTTTGTACTGTAATATATGGCCTCCCATAATTTCTGTCATTTAATTTGAAGACACTTCAAGCCCACAGAAGCTATTCTGCAGCCCAGCTCCTGCAGGGAGCCCAGCATACTCCCAGGACCCCTCAGGCCAAACAATGGACCTGTCCCAAACCAAAAAGCCCAAAGGGCATGTGGGACCAGGCTACAACCCCCAGCCTCTGTGTTCAGTTACCCCAAAAGCTTCCCATCCCTGGGCCTCCTGCCCCCCATACTACATCTCATCCATCAGGACAAAGGCAGGTGGCACAGGTGTTGCACAGGTGCAGCCAGGTATGGCCAGGTGTAGAGAGCTGCAGTGGGCAGGCAGCTGGCACTTCAAGTGCAATGAAGGAAGACAGGCCCAGCCAACACTGCCAAAGCTCCTGATTTCTCAAGACCAAGAAATAGGTTTGTAATCTGGAACCTTCCAATTTTAAAACATCAGCTTAAAAAGGAAAGAGAAAGGGGGTTGGGATTGTAGCTCAGTGGTAGAGCGCTTGCCCTACATGCACATGCGTGAGGCACTGGTTCGATCCTCAGCACCACATAAAAATAAATAAATAAAAATTTTTTTAAAAAGGTGATGGAGAACGGAAGTCCCAGCCGGGCAGGGCTTTGTCACTGCTGAATCCCCCATACCTGCAACCATGTGTGACCCAGGGCAGAGGCTTCCTAAATATGTGAGGAAGGCACAGGGGCCAGTTGCTAACCTCTGCCTCGGATTGCCATCCCTGCGCTCAGAGACAGGACATTGGTGCTATAGGACATGACAGTAAAAAACACAGGGGACCTTGCCTCCACACCTGAGACTCTGTAACCCAGGCCCTGTCTGTAAACCAGGCACGGGAGATGCGCCTCCCTCATGACGCTGTCACAAGGTGCTCTGCACCCAGGAGTAAGCTCTATGACCGCAGCTGCCCTTACAGTGCCCTGATTCTACCATGCAGCCTTCCATGTGGTTGGTAAAGACCTTTATAGCAAAGAAAAACGAAAAGAGGAAGGGGAAAGGAAAGGAAGGGGAGAGTCTGGCCAATGGGCCTGCTTCCTCCTGTCTTCAGAAACACAGGTCAACAGAGACCTGGCAGGGCCAGCTGTGTCAGGACACACGTGGGGACCATGTGTCTCCAGGGATGTCCCCAGCTCCTGGAGGACTCCAGGAAGAACTTGGCTAGTGCTCCAGCCTCCTTGAAGCAAAGTGTTCACAACTGATAAGCTTAAAAGCAAGTGAAAATTTTTCAATCTACTCTCGCTCCAAGGGCAATGAATAACCACAGCAGGTTCCCCCTAAGGGTGTCTAGAAGGAGAAGAGAAAGTCAAACCCAGTTCTCTCGCCCCCAGAAACTAGTTTGGGTTCCTGACACCATGCTCTCCAGGGCCGAACCAGGCCTCCCCACTCAGAAATCCCAATTTGAGAGCTTGATGTGTGCTTCCAGTGGTAGAGTGTTTGCCTAGCATGTGTGAGGCACTGAGTTCAATGCTCACACCACATAAAAATACATAAATAAAATAAAGGTACTGTGCCCATCTACAACAACAACAAAAATGAAAAAAGAAAAATGAAGTCCCAACTTGAAAAACATAGGCCTGCTCAGCCATTATTAGTATGGATGTGAAAGCTGCTAAGACACCACCAAGGTCACCTAGTGTGAAAAGCCCAAGCCTGGACTTGACTTTATAAAGATGTGAGGGAATATGCTGAAGTCTGGAAAATTCTATATTTTGATTTAGTTATAGAGGTGAATAGCTATGTACAAATTCATGGAGCTGTACCCTTAAGACACGCACACTTCATATATATAATATATATATATATGTATATATATACACACACACACACTTCATATATATATAGCCCTGGTGCCTGCTCCAGCTTCAGGACAGTCAGAGCTATCCATGTCTATGACTCCCAAAGCCATGTAGAGGAAGGGGAGGAGTCAGAGGAATAACAACAGAATTATACACATTCAAATGATCATTTGCATTTCTCTCTATATATATATTATATTATATATTATATATTTCTCTATATATTATTTCTCTATATATATATTTCTTCTCTATGTATATGCTGCACTTGGATGCTATTATTAAATAGCAGCAGCAGCTTGTACTAAACACTTCAAGCTAGGTACTGCACAGGTGCTTATCTTGTGCAGATAGAGCAGGTTAAAATCTCTAGAGCAGGTTAAAATCCCAGCTCCTACATCTCTGATTGTGTCCCAGCACCCTCCCCCACCCCCGAGCCTCAGTTCCTCAGTTGGGAAAGAGAGATGTTAACTGGTAGAACTAAGGGGTTGGGGGTGTGGCTCAGTGTAGAGAGCTTGCCTAGTGTGAGGCCCTGGGTTGGATCCCCAGCAGCACAAACAAAATTAATAAATTTTGGTAGAATTAAGACAGATATGCAGGTAAGCCTTTAGTAGGAGGCCTAGCAAATAGTAATTATCAAAATGTGTGGGCTTGTTGCAACCACCGTCAACCCTCAATGACCCCAGGACACTGGTGCTGTTGGGCCCATTTTAACATATAGGAAATGGGCCCTCTCCTTCCAAAGGTGCTTCCCAAATCTCAGGCAGCTTCACATCATCTTCCCAATTTTCCTCAAATGACAGTGCCACCTGACAAATATGTCTCTTAGTACTTTTTTTTAAATTGACTCGCAATTTTTGACTTAAACAAATTTGCTTTTTAAAAATGTTATGTAACTGTCACGCGTGGAAAACCAGCATCACTTGCCAGAATTCATTTTGTAATAAAGCTATTAAAATAAAAAGCACTTGTCCACCTGAAATCATCTTGCCTACCTCATTTACTTTTTATGGATGCTTCAAGAAAGGAACTCAATTGGTGGCGGGTGGGGGATGTGGGGGACGGAAGGGGGCCTCATCTGCTTAAAATGACTGAGAAACTTCCTGGGCCTTTCAGCAGCCCCCATTTGCACAGATTTTCTCTGGTTTAACCGAACAGGCCTGGCAAGGCCTCTATTTGGCAACATCCTGGTAGCAGCCGTCTGTGCACCACGCCAGCTCCAAAGAGATAAAACTGCATTTAGAAAGAAAAAAAAAAAAAAAAATATATATATATATATATATATGTGTGTGTGTGTATATATATGTGTGTGTGTGTATATATATATATATATATATATATATATATATATATATATATATATGATAATGGCGATTGTTCACTAATTCAGACACCCACTGGCTCCTCTCTGGCATAAATGAAGGGAACCTGCCTCTGTCTATCAAGCAGCAGGTCCAAAGCCAAGGACAGTCCTGGTGCCTGCTCCAGCTTCAGGACAGTCAGAGCTGTCCATGTCTATGACTCCCAAAGCCATGCAGAGGAAGGGGAGGAGTCAGAGGGATAACAACAGAACACATTCAAATGATCATTTGCATTTCTCTCTCAAATCTCAAGGAAGGAATAGGAAGGGAGAGATTCCCTGATCTCAGACAAGGAAAAGGCATCTTGAAACTTACATCAGCAAGCACTTCACTATTAAGAGGACCTTGAGGACACAAGCAAAGGGGACATTTTGCTTGGGAGACCCACTAAGTCTCTTGAGCTTCCCTGCTTTATTCAGCAGGTATTTACTGAAAACATCCTGTTCTGGGCAATGGGGACCCAGAGGTGACAAAAAAGCAAAGCCCCAGTTCACATTCTAGGGGAGGGAACAACCAAAAAGCTATTTATTACAAAAACTACATAATCTCAGTTAACAATAAGTGCCATGAAGAAAATAAATCAGGGTAAAGCAATAACAACTGGAGTGAGCTACTTAGATTAGATGGTCAAGGGAGTCCTTTTGGAAGATGACATTTGTGTTATGAGTCCGGTGATGAGGAAGCACCAACCAATTAAGTCACTGCTAAGCCTTTATACCTGTTAGAGCAGGTATAAAGGTCCTGGGGCAGGAACACACTTGGCACATTCCAAGAACAGAAGGAAAGCCTCTGCAGCAGAAGCACAGGGATCATGGTGAGTGAGGAGTTGAAGTGGTAGGAGGCAAGATCACTGGACTTCAAGTGTAATGGGAAACTCAGGGACAGCTCACCCCAGGAAAGAGGCTTGATCCCCACCCACCTACCCTGTACTGAGATTCAGCCCAGGAGATTTCACAGGCTAGGCAAGCACTCTACCACTGAGATATATCCCCAGCCCTTTTTATTTTTTATTTTGAGGCAAGGTCTCACTAAGTTGCCCAGTTTGGCTTCAAACTTGTGATCTCCCTCAAGAGCCTCAAATGTATTTGAATTTTTAAAATTCCACTCTGGCCTCCATAAGGAGAAAGATAAAGAGGACACCAAACAGATTAAAATAGTGATGTGGATCAGGAAGAATCAAATAAATTCATTTAGACCTCAAATTCTAGCCCCTAAACTCCAAGGGTCTGACTCCTCAGTCTCCCAGGGAGGTTAGGAATGAGAAGCTAGTAAAAGGGAGATGCCTGTTCTTTAAAGCAAGGACAGCCAACTGCGTGGCATTCAAACATCAGACAAGACAGAGCCGAGACAGGCCCTTTAGAAAGGGCAGGACCCAGCAACCTCCGAAGAAGAGAACAAGCCTCCATCTGTTCTGAGGAGTGGATCGGTTCCCACCCAGCGCCTCTTCCAGCTTTTTGACTCTGGCCAGGACTCCTGACAACCCACAGGCTCAGACCCCACATCCAGCCAGCTCACAGGGCTGCCTCCCATGGCAGAACACAAGTCTTTTCCCTGACACCAGATTCAAATCCCAGGACCAAATCAACCCATGACTGCCAATATCACAAAACCAGACCGCCAGACAACCTCCAATGGATGATCTTACAACAACAAAAAAAGAAAAGACATCAAACTCAAGGCTCATGGTGCTTCTAGAACTAAATACCAACTTACAGGTAATATAGTGGACAGTAGAACAAGTTAAACACCACCAAGGGACACTATCCACAAAATCCTGAGTAGAAAACTCCCTAAGACAATCCAGAGACTAGGGATATAGCTCAATGGTAGAGTACTTGCCTAGCATATATGAGGCCCTGAGTTTGATTCTTAGAACCATAAAAAAGTTTTTAAATAAAAAGACAAATAATCTAGTTTCTTCAGTAAGTAAATTGTAAGAAAAAAAAAAAGAGCTAGGGAAGGAAAGTTTACAAATTAAGAGATATACATTAACCACACTTGCTTGTTTGCACTCTGACTTAGAAAAACTTTGAAAATCTTGTATAAGACCACAAAGGAAATTTGAACACTGACTGGATATAATATTAAGAAATTATTAGCCTTGCACAATGGTGCACACCTATAATCTCAGTGACTCAGGAGACTGAGGCAGGAAGATCACAAGTTCGAGACCAACCTGGGCAAGTTTGAAGCCAGCCTCAACAGCTTAGTAAAATTCTGTCTCAAAATAAAAAAAGGATTGGGGATGTAGATCAGTGGTAAAACACCCCAGGTCCAATCCCCAGTACCCACCTGCCCCCAAAATATTACTAATTTTGTTGTTTTTTCAGTACTAGGGATTGAACTCAGGAGTGCTCTACCACTGAGCCACATCCCTAGTTTTTTATTTTTTTTTTATTTTGAGACAGTCTCACTAAGTTTCTGAAGTAGTCCTCAAACTTGCCAAACTCCTGTCTCGGCTTGCCGAGTTGCTGGTGTTATAGGCATGCGCCACCACACCTGGCTTCCTTTTTGAGACAGGATCTCACTAAGTTGTTGAAGCTAGCCTCAAACTTGCAATCCTTCTGCCTCAGCCTCCTGAGCAACTATGATAATATTTTTGTTTTTATTTTGTTTTTTTGTGGTACTAGGGATGGAACCCAGGGCCTTACATATGCTAGGTAAGCACTCTACAACTGACCTATAATCCCCAACTCCACGATAATGGGGTTTTGGGGGGTTTTTTTGTTTTTTCTTTTTTGGAACTGGAGCCACTGAGCTACATCCCAGCCTCACAATAATGGTTTTCTAAAAAGAATTCTTGTCTTCAGGATACAAACTGAAATATTTAAGAGTGAAGTGATCTAATGGGATTTACTTCAAAATAATTTTGTGAAACAAGATTGGCTATGAATTAACAATGGCTAAAAAAAAAAAAATGTAGCCAGGCACAGTGGTGCACACTTGTGATTCCAGAGATTCGGGAGGCTAAGGCAGGAGGACCGCAAGTTCCAAGCCAGTCTAGGCAACTTAACAAGACCCTGTCTCAAAATAAAATTAATAGAGCTGGGGGTATAGCTCAGTGGTAAGCATTTGCCTAGCATGTGTTAGGCACTGGGTTCCATCCTCAGCACCACATATAAATAAATTAATTAAATTAAAGTCCATCAATAACTAAAAAAAAATTTTAACTAAATAAATAAAGGGCTGAGGATGTAGCTTATAGGTATCACTTCCCTGGGTTCAATCTCCAGTACTGCAAAAAAAAAAAAAAAAAAAGCCCTAGGGACAGGTGTTCTCTAAGAACCCACACAGGAACAACCCACTAGACAGTACACTCCACAACAGAGGGATTACAGGATCACACTCAGCAGATCCACCATCCTTCCCTGCATCACCTGCAGAGCCTCAAGCAAGTATTCACTGAACAATGGGAAAATTCATAGTTTGCTTTCCATAAACCCCATAATGGGAGTTGCCCATTGGGGAGCAGCTACACCCTTAAGAAATGGATTTCTTTTTCCATTATGGTAACTGACCTCCGTTCAGAACGTCACACTGAAGGTCACACTGACTTTATCCACATCTTTCAGAATACACATATTCTGAATGTGTTCCTCTGTCCTTCCTGCCAAAGGGCCCATTTCCTCAATGGGGATGGAGCTCTCCACCACTACTTTTATCCCTAGGAAGGAGGAGCTGAGGGCCTCACTCTCATTCACAATGTCTAGAAGAAAGTAGTCTCTTCTCAATCAAAGTGTGTTAAAGGAACTCTCTATTACAGTGGTTCCCAAACTGCAGTCTGTGGGGAAGACTTCATTTTGGCACTTCCTGGGAACCATGCTCAAAATCCTCTCAAACACAACATTACTCTTGCGGGATCCCATGTGACAGCAACCCTGAAGGTGATCAGGAAGGGGCAGAACCTCCAGGCTATCCCACAACTCTGGCAAAGAACTATCAAGCCAAGGCTGATCAGCACCATGCCCATTTCTCCAACAGCCAAATGGAGGCTGGAGCTTTGGGCACAATTCTCAGGACCTACCAAGAGTGCCTGACAGTCTCCGAGCTCTGGACCTATATGGGATACCTGTCTCATTACCATCTTCCCTAGCTAAAGGACCTGCCTCCTAATACGCAATATTTTCAAGTGACTTTGAGAGAGTAGAAGGATGACAAGAACCTTACTACCAGCCACATGTGACCATTTCAACCCTGAAGCCGAGGAGCCAAAAGTGCTATCTGTACAAGCCTGTCAATTAGAAGTGCTGGGAAGATCGATGGATGGATCAAGCCTTCTGGAAGAATGAGGAGGGGCCCAGGTCTGAACTGACCCTGTAACAAGAAGGGAGGAAGAACTCAGCAAATTTAACACCCAGCATGGAGTTTGAGAAAGGCTTAAAAGAGGCTGGCAGCTGCAGCCCACTCCAGGATCCCTGTGGCCAGCTGGCGCCCACAGAGCAAGGGTCAATAGTGTGCACTGCACTAACTAGAGATGCTTAAAGACAAAGAAACTCCAGATTACAGCAAGGAAAGCAAAGGTCATTTAGCACCAAGATGAAAACAATCTCTCTCTCCTATAGTAGGTTAAGTCCATGGCCAGAGTCACCGGGATGGCTGGAGCAACAGAAGAATGTCATGTATGAAGGCAGGTGCTGGGAGGGCCCTGGTGTCTGCCTGCATCACAGGGAAGATCACAGTACATCCAGGAAGAGAGACAAGGTACCATGGTCCTGGGGCATTCAGGCCCTAGTCAAACCTTCCCTGTCCCCTGTTCAGGTCTCCCCTGTGGCTCACTGTATCCCCCCAGACTATCTCTGCCCAGACCCAGGCCCAGGCGTATCTGGCTGCCTCCTAGGTCTGTGCATGGCTTGTCTTGACCACTACTGGTGGGATTATCACCATTAGACACCTTTCACTGGTCACAGGGGCACGGGGGCCAGCAAGAAGAGAATGAGAATAGTTCTAATCATACCCTGTACAACACTTGAGAATTTTCACCAGCATCTTCACACACATGAGTGCATTTAAGCCTCACAAACGCTTTGTGTGCAGGCACAAACTAAGGACCAGAGAGTTTAAGTCTGTATTATAAAATCATAGTCAATGGAGGAACCAGGCCTGGGAGTTTTAGCTCCCTGTGCAGGGGCCTGCTTACACGCGCGCACGCACACACACACACACACACACACTATCCTCAGAGTCAGGAAGTGGTCTGATGGATCTGCCTCTCTATCAAGCACATTTTCCATTTCATTTCCCAAAGCAGCCCCAGGTTGTTTCAGACCAGTCATTCTCAACATCATTCTGACTCTACAGGGTTGGCCTGTTCATCCCTATTCTACAGATTAGAAGTTGAAGGGCAGGGAATGGCCAGAGACAAACAGGACCCAGACCTGGAACACTGGTCTCCAGAGCTTTTTCTGCCAGGTATATGTGACTCCAACATCAGTCACTCCTAAATCATCTGCAGGATTTCTGCCATATTCAATACCACTTTTACTTTTTTTTTAAGTTGTTGATGGACCTTTCTTTCTTTCTTTGCAGTGCTGAGAATAGAACTCAGTGCCTCACAAATGCTAGGCAAGCATTCTACCACTGAGCCACAACCCCAGCCCCACTTGCACTTTTATTACTACTATTTCTATTAAATAGACTCATTCTTGAGACTGCATATATTTAATTTAAAGTGATACTTTACCAGGCATAGTGGAGCACATCTGCAGTCTCAGCTACTTGAGCGGCTGTGGCAGAAAGATTGCTTGAGCTCATGAGCTCAAGACCAGCCTAGGCAGCAAAGAAAGACTCCTATCTCAAAATACACACGTAAATAAAATAATACTTTATATTACTACCACAAATGGAAAAATCAGAACCCCTGGCAATAGTAGGGATTCCTAAAAATAAATAGTACTAAAACAAGATGATCTCCATTCTAGTCAGGCACCCTTTCCTACTTAAAAAGTCTGAGCCAATGGCTGCTCTCTCTGGGTTACAAAGGCAGGCTAGCTAGACTAGCACCAACCTTAAACTTTCCCCTTGAAGAAATCATGATTGATAAAGAACTGAAAAGAGAAGAACTTTCTCACTAGGTGACTCAATGTTATTTCATGCTTTAGCCACCTTAAGTCATTTCACGGCAGTTTCATCCTATGCAGTGGGAAACGTCTTATTAGATTGTATTTTGGAAAAGGAGACAAGAGGGAAAAGAGACAACCCACCACAAGAATAACCAATACCATGGTCTCAAACTCCCTCCCATTTGCTGCCCAACAGCTTCCCAGAGCCAGCCAGCTTCTGGACAAGCCCAGGGGCTGTCAGTCACCACCCAGATGTCTCTGGCTCCAATGTCCTTGTCTTAGCCCGTGTCTTATGCAGAGGGTAGTACTGACCACTCCAAAACTCCTCTGGGAATTAGGATCCAGCAGGCCACTGGAAGTTGCAGCAGTGGCTCCCATACCCCTCAGTGGCCAGGAAGCTTTGCCATGCACCTTAGCAAAAGAGGGAGACTTGAACCAACAACCTGCATTGGCACCTCCTGGGGTCTAGTCAAGTCTGCGGCTGGGGGATGGAACCCGGGAAACTGCCCAGAACCTCCTTCCGCACCTCAACTCTCACCTCTCAACACACTTCTGGGTCGTCCAAAGTGTCTGAAATAGCCAAGGAAACCGATTTTCAAGCAAACCCAAGAAGACCCAAGAGTCAAAAAGGGGAAAACACATAAACAGAGATACAACGTGGGGCGGAGGTAAAAAGACCTCCAAACTTGGTCCTTGACTGCCGGCATCAAGCGCAGAGCAAGGCAAGCTCGGCCAGGTGGGCACCTCGCGGGCTCTGCCAAGTTGCAAAGAAGCAAATGGCAACATCGGCGCATCAAGCAGCTCTGGCTGAGCCAGGGACAGTCGACCCGGATGAATCAATGCTGCCCATGCTGCAGACTTTGGGATAGGCTCCGCGATCGCGAAATGCGAGGTCTGGGGGCGAAGGACTTGTTATCCCTTAGCGGTGGATGAACCCGGATGGGCCCTCCCAGCCGCCCTCCGACTCAGCCAATGTCCTGCCTGGGACTAGCGTCTGGGGCGAAGCTCCGAACTCGCTCCCCGAGACAGCGCCTGGAGAGGAGTCTTTTTTCCATTCAACACCGAGCCGAACACCCGTTGGAAAAGTCCACCCCGAAGAAAACTGGGATTTATCACAAAAGCGGAGGGCAGGGGAGGTGGCGCTGCCAGCTTTACCTTTTCTCTTTATTCTGTTTTCGGGATTTGTGCAGGAGTCCGATGAGCACCACGGCAGCACGGATCCCCGCCTTTCGGCAATGCATCCTCCCTGCCGGCTGGGACATGGCGAGGCCGCCGGCGGTGCCCGGCCGCGCCCTCGCCCGCCCGCCGCGCGTCCCCGCCGCCCCGGCTCCGCGCGCTCCGAGCTGCCGGCGCCGGCCCCAGCGCCCGCGCCCCGGCCCCCGGCCGCCAGTCTTGCATGGGCCCCGCCCCGCCTAGGTGCGCCCCAGGGGTCAGGTGACTGGGCGCTCACTTCCTGGCGACCTTCAGCGTCTCCTCGGGGCCCGCCGGGCGGCCGGCGGCCGCTCTCCACGCGCGGGCATTTCCGAGGCTCGCTCCGGGCTCGGTACGGGCCAGCGGCTCCCGGGCTCTCGCTCAGACGCGCCGCCTGCGCCCGGCCCCGCCCCGCACCCCGGCTGCAGCCAGCTCCCGCTGCCGGGTAGCGGGCAGAGGGAGGCAGCCCGCTCACGCCCCGCGCTCCCGGGACTCCAGCGCCCGCGTCCGCTCTGAGCCCAGCGCCCGTACTCTCCCCGGAGCCCTGCCGCTCGGCCCCTGGTTTCTCTCGCTCCCGCCCCGCGCGCCCCAGCCCGCTGGCCCCGGGGTCCCTCCCCAGGCAGAGTCTGCTGACGCGCTCTCGCAGCCCGGCCCGCCGGGATACTTCTCCGATGCTGTCACTGTCTTTAAAACAGGGAGAAAAAACATGCACCGAAAGGAAACGAGTGTCCTCGGTCCAAGCAAAACTGCCTTCACGCGCGACCACCCGAAGGCCTTCCCCGCCCCAGAGCCAGGCTTCGGGCAGTTAGACCTAGGCTCCTCAGCCCAGCTGAGGGTCGCGAGCTGGAGTCAGGGACCCCGCGTTTCAATTAGACTGACTGCTACCTCTGCCTTGGAGTGCGTAAAAGGCTTGCTGTGAGGGGTTGGAGGGACCCGCTGGGGTCAGCTCCCATTAATATTTGCTTTCCCGACCACGGGAGTTTGACACAACACAGTGTGGTCAACTTCACGTTGAGGACTAGGTTGCCAGGAAGATGCAAGTCGGGCGCCCAGCCTCACCCTCCTGGCCCCTGCACTCACGCCGCGTGCGACCCTCCCCGCCCCCAGTACAATGTATGCAAACTCCATCTTCGCTTTGGAACCGAAGCACACAAGGTCACGTTAGCTCTGGTGGAAGGGATCACCGCCTGGTCCCCACTGGAAGAGCCTAGCCTCCCTCATAAGTCTCCTCAACCACTTCCATTTGCTATGGGGCCTCATGGACCCCTCACATCCTTGAAGCAGAACTAACAGCTTTGCCCCCTAGAGAAAAGGAATTGGGCAGGGGGGTGGAGGGAATTAAAACAAGCCAATTAGTCCGTCTTTGGAAACAGTCCTGTTGGGGCCAAGGCAATCCCTCAGGCAATTTGCCTAGTGTTCAAACAGAAAATCCAGGCAGGGAGGGGGACCATCCTGAAAAAGGGAAGGGGCTGCAAATGAATTCCCTGGGCCTGATGTTCAGCCCTGCCTTTCCAATGGCCACAGCTTCTTGCTAGCACTAGGGTGGAGGAGAGAGAGAGTCCCAGAGTGGTTCCAAAATGCACCAATCTATTTATGAAGCATCCATTAGCAATGGCCTTGAGCCCTCCTGAGCCACCTGTGTAGTGGGGGATCACCGATATAGCCATGGATATCTATTTATAACCAGATTAAAGTGACCCCAGGCCCATCCCTGGGATTAGCAGCTAGGCAAGCTACATGGACTACATCAGCAGCGACTTCAAAATCGCTAAGAATAGGAAAATGAGTGTCCTAGGTGGGCAAGAGGGAAGACCCCCAACACACAGACCAGGGCTTCTCCAGCCCCAGTATCACATAA
Organism: Geosciurus inauris; assembly: GCA_004024805.1. NCBI lineage: Eukaryota > Metazoa > Chordata > Mammalia > Rodentia > Sciuridae > Geosciurus > Geosciurus inauris. Next base: position 61,222 of record PVHX01008719.1, read on the forward strand.
TACCTACAGGTTAGCTGATGGGCAGCTTCAGCTGGATGGCAGTGAGGGCGATGAGGGCCATAGGTCTAGCCCAGCACAGGGTGTATTTTATCCATATACAGGGCAAAGCTGCATCCCTGTGGAAAGCTGGTCTTCCTCCCCAGCAGGTGAAAGTGAGGATGGCTCCCACCCATTCCCAATTGCCTGGGAACCTGTCCAGGTCAAGTGCACAGCAGGGAGCAGGGAATTGGGATGAAGGTGCAAAATGTTCCCACCATGCAGGTTCCATTATTCATTCTTGTTCTGGTATTCCAGGTCCTCCCAGCTCCTCCACCACCCCAACATGGCTGAAAACACAAGGCTATCTCCAAAGACTATAACTTTTCAGACCCTGATTCCTGGGGTTCTAGGAGATAGGCATTTTCTGGGTGTGGGAGAGATCTTCCTCCTACCCTGGCCCACAAGCCTTCCATCTTTAAGACATAGACAGGATTCCCCTGCCAAACTCCTGTTCCAACCCCACAGCTCCCCCCCACACACACACACACACCATAGAGGAAACACCAAAACACAAGAAAATCCATCAATGGCAGAGAATGCAATGCCCATCTATGCTAGGCTTTTCTATTCTACTAGCATTTATTAAGACAAACTGTCCAGCTTTGTGCAAGACTATGGCAAGAGACAGAAATGGAAGACCATTCTCACCCAGAATAAACACAGCTAACACACACCCCATTTGCAAAGCAATACCATTTCCAGCAGTGTGTGCAGTGCAACCAGCCAGTTGTTCCCCAAATCAGGCCATCTGCAGGCAATGTTCATAATTTTTGACCTTGATGTCATATTGCTTATTATTATTACTTTGCTTTCCTAAATCAGCTCACTTTTTAATGTTAAATGAAAACATTGTTACCACTTTAAATGGAACTCTATGATCACTTGCTATCAAGACCAGGAAAACAAATACGGATTTGTTACATTCTACCTCAGTGCTGTTCCCTTATGAAGGCACTGAGCATGAAGCACCTTCCTTGAAGAAAAATAGGCCAGTGAGAGGTGTTAGCAAGATACTTGCACCGATCTAAGACACTGTCCTTGAAGAAATCACAGTTCAGAAAGATAACTGAAAGGGAACAATTTTCACATGAGTTACTTGAAGGTGTTCTAAGGCCACATCCCTGGGCACTTTGGGATAGACCAAAAAATACTGCACATCTTCAGGCCACAAAAAATCAAGGTCAGTGAGGACTACAGCAGTCAGAGAAGGTATCTTCTTCTTCCGGGTTCCAGCCCACCAGTGTCCCTACTCACAGACCCAAGAACCCACAATCCCTGAGAACAAAGTGCCAGCCAGCTGCCAGCCTGGGTCTCTGCCCCAGTGCAGGGGAAACCCAAAGGATTGTGGGGGCCTGGGTGGGAGTCGGGGTGGGGGCAGGAACAGGAAAGTTAATCATGAACAGAGGGCAGACAGCTGCACAGCCCATGCCTAAGGGGCCAGTGGGTTGAGACAGACAGACACGCATGCTTGGTCCTGAAGAAAAGGGCCTTCTGTGCCTGAGAACCCGCTCCAAGAGACACATCCATGTGAAACTGGGAATCAGTCCTGTTGCCAGTGCCCCTAGTCTCAGAGAGAGCCTGCAGCAGATGCTCTCTCTGTCCCACCCGACCTTGGACTCCTGATTCCTCTACTGCTCTGCACCAAAATGACCGCAACCTTTCTTGGCTAGGACTTGGGTAGATGTGGGCAAGAGAGGATTTGGAGCAGAGAAGGTAGGCCCTTTGATAAAAAACAGATGTCTTCAGATGCCTTGCCCCTCCCCTTCTCCAAGGTCTCCAGCCAGTCTCTGGATCACACAATCTTTGGAGCAATGCAAGAGTTATAAACATACAATCTTAGAACAGGAAAGCACACCCACTCTCTTCAACTTTTGGGGACAAAAATATATTAACACACACATGCTGGGGGAAATCACTCAGAAGCCCCCTCTCACACCTCAGACCTTTCACTTACATGAGCTCTCACACCTGTGCTTGTCAGGAAACTGACATTCATTCTTAGCAGGTACACCAGCGCCCCCTGCTGGGACACATCACAGTTGCATCTCCTGGAGATGGAGGTGTGGAGAATGGGAAGGGGAAGAGGGGAAAAGAGGGCAAGAAGGGAGATGGAGAGTGTGGGGAAGAAAGAAAAATTGAGAAGCTCATTGGAAGTGGGGGAGCAGTCTCTGTTTTGAAAAGAGAGAGATGCAAGACGAGTCTTTGCCAACACACTGACTCTCCTCCCAGCTCCTAACATTCCCTACCAGAGCTCATGACTAGCACCAAAGGGGCCCATCCCACAGTGAGAGCCACTGGAGGCCTCGACATTCCCAGGTAGGGCTGGGAGGCCCAAAGACAAGCCTTATGGACCATAGCTCAAACCTACTCTCCTAGAGCCAGACATCTATTAAGCAGAGGATCTGATAATAAACTGACTCGGGTTTTATAAACAGATCTTGGTGACTTGTGTGGCTTTTCCAAGCACAGGAAAGGAAACCACACTGAGGAAACCCACAGATCCCACTCCACAATGAGCATCTAGCCCTTGGGCTGCCCGTCAGGTGGTACCTGCAGTCACCACGGGAAGCTTGCAATGTGTGCTTTTGATCAGGACTTCATTGATTTTCTATTCAGGAGTTACAAAAAGCTGGTAGAGAAAGGGAAAAGGACATTTTTTGGTTTTTAGGTGGTTTTGTTTGTTTTTTCATATATTGCTTTGGTTACTGAACGTATTTAAAGTTTCTCCCCACCCTCTTTCTCTTTCCCAGGGCCTTGCACATGCTAGGTAAGTGCTCTACCACTGAGCTACACCCCCAACTCTTTTTATTTTATTTTGAGACAGGTTTTCACGAAGATGCCCAGGCCAGCCTCAAACTTGGGATCCTCCTGCTCAGCCTCCTGACCCCTGAGTAGCTGGAATTACAGATGTGCACCTAAAAATTTAATTTATAAATTTCTAGTAAGCTACATGACTATAATTTTTCCCACAGTGGAAACATTTGAAAGGATTCCTCTGAGTGTAACATTTCTGAAGAACATGAAGAAATACCTTTTGCATGGAGACTACCCAGGAGCCACTCCAGAAAATCAGGAGCTCTGACAGTCTGCAGCACAGTCCCTCTTATACCCAGTGTCCCCTGGCCTCCACCTCACTGACTAACCAAAACTCAGAGCTGCTGCTACCCACAAAGCCACTTCCAGCGCTAGGGTTTCTGGGCCTGAGTGGAAAGTCAGAAGGGATGCTATATTTCCATAATATTAGCAACATTGCTTAGCAACAGCATCCTTCAAAGCAAGAACCGGCAGACTCTCCAAAAGTCTATTCTGTTTGGCTCTACAAAGAACAGAGTGGTTTCTTTATGCATGTATTATTTATATACTGTTTTATATGCCCAGTAACGCAGTCTGTGCCTGGCTTCTTTGGGAGATGACGAATTACACTTAAGTGAAATTTCCAGTCAACTAGAACTCTGAGTAGCAAAACTTTGTGTTTGCTTGCTTTCTTGCTAGTTTGCTGTTATTGTAATGACCTTGCCTGGAAATTCCTCTAAAAGGTCTTATGCACTGTTGGCCTTTTCAAAGACAGGTTTAGGGTAACCATTTCATGGTGACTCAGAACCATTATCAATATCAACTACTCTAGTGAACTGAAATGCAGTTATGAACTGACAGGTCATTGAGGTGAGAGCCCCATTTGTCCTTGTACTTAGTGTCCCCAAACAGTTGTGGAGCAAAAACACCACAGTGAGGAAATAAAACCACAAGACCCTGCCAATAAAGAAGCCTGAGGTGGAATCTCACCTTCAGTTTTTACTATCTACATGGCCTCAAGCTAACCAGTAATTTCTCTGTGCCTCAGTCTCTTCATCTGTAAAATGGGAGTAACAACAGTGTCCTCCTCCTAGGTTTATCACAAGGACTCTAGTGAACATACATGGTCCACACAAACACTGGTATGAAAATGTGCACAGCAGTTTTATTCAAAATAGCCAAAGTCTGAAAATCACCCAGGTATCTCAACAAATTGTGATACATCCACCCCATAGAATACCACTCAGCAATAAAATGATATACACAACCCTAGGCCCAAATTTCAAAGACAGTATGCTGAATGAAAGAAGCCAGACATAAAACTCACGTCCTGTAGGATTCCATTTATAAAAATTTTAAAACAGACTATCTGAAGTGCAAAAAAATTATAACAGTGGCTGCCTCCAGTTGTGTAAGATTTTTCTGGACAGATGGAAGTCTTCTGTATCAGGATGGGATAGAGGGTCCATTTACCTAAAATGTAGGATTATGATTTGTGCATTTCAATGCATGTGAATTTTACTTCAAAAAAAAATAGTAGAAACTGATGATAACAGGGAAAACAAGAATAGAGTGGGGATGTAGACTGAGTAGAGGAAACCAGATGAAACAAGAAACAAGATGAAACAAGAATGGCAGAAGAGGGCTGGGGATGTAGCCCAGTGGTAGGACACATGCTTAGCATGTGCAAAGCACTGAGTTCGATTCCTAGCACCTCACCCTCACAAAAAAAAAAAAGGTAGATTGTTGGTGATTGTTGAAACTAATGGGGGTTGGGGACCGGGCAGGAAGCTCATGATACCTTACTATTGCTATTTTCTATTTACTTCTTTAATATTATTACTATTTTCTATTTACTTTGTAAGCTACATAACTTCCATAATAAAATATTAAAGGTAATGTTCATAGCGGGGGGAACATAATAATAATTAGCTTAAATATATTATTTTTTTTATATTTTTTAGTTATACATGGACACAGTGTCTTTATTATTTATTTATTTTTATGTGGTGCTGAGGATCGAACCCAGTGCCTCACACATGCCAGGCAAATGCTCTGCCACTGAGCCACAACCTCAGCCCCAAAAGTATTATTTTTATTTTTATTTTTTTTGGTACTGGGTATTGAACCCAGGGGTACTTAACCACTAAGCCATATCCCCAGTCAGTTTTTTTTTAATATTTATTTTTTAGTTGTAGGTGGACACAATATCTTTATTTTATTTTTATGTGGTGCTGAGGATCGAACCCAGTGCCTCCCGCGTGCTAGGCCAGCACGCTACCACTGCGCCATAACCCCAGCCCCCCAGTCAGTTTTTAATATTTTATTTAGAGACAGGGTCTCGCTGAGTTGCTAAATGCCTCACTAAGTTGCTGAGGCTGGCTTTGAACTTGAGATCCTCCTGCCTCAGCCTCCCAAGCTGCTGGGATTACAAGCATATGCCACTGGGCCCAGCTGTTCGTGAATTTTATGTAAGGACTATTATTAATTTTGCAAATAAAATGAAAACATAGGGGCTGGGTGTTCAACTCAGTGGCAGAGTGCTTGCCTAGCATGTGTGAGGCCCTGGGTTCAATCCCTAGCACTGAAAAAAAATCATCATAATAATAAAATAATAAACTTATCAAAAAATGCTAAATGAGAATGCCTGCGAAAGCACCTCTCCAGCTTTCTGTAAATGGCCCAGCTCCCTGTGCAGCGCTGGGTCCTTGTGCTCCCAGGGACTGCTTTGTCTGTCCCTGCCACTCACTGGGAATCTAAATAACAAAGCTTGACAGAAATGAGGAGCAAGCACCAAAGGGTTTTCCGACTGCATTTGCAGAACCCCTCTTTGCTTTCCTCTTTCCTCCTGACTTGGATATATTTTCAGTGTACCAGAGTTGTAGGAAACACTGGGCGCTGCTCTGTGTGGGGGTGTGTTTCTCAAGCTAGGGCCCACTGCAGTGAGATAGGTGTTCAGGGACGGGGGTGCCAGGCAGTGTACAAGCCGGGACCCGATGAGATGGGGCCACTGATCACCTTTGATTCAACCACATGGGGATCACCACAGGGACCACAAACACTGCTCATACATCTGGTGAGCCAAAAGAGCTACAGGTTGGAGGGTTGGGGATGTGGCTCAGTGGCAGAGCGCTTAGCCCAGTAAGTAGGCCCTGGGTTTGATTCCCCAGCGACGCACACAAATCCACAAATCATAGGTCAGAATTCCAAAATCCTGGTAAGTTCTCGTTTGTTTTCCTGTCACCTGAACTAATCAATCTCTTCCATCGGTCCCTGAAGAACTGCGGGTTGAATACTTTTTCCAGTGTGTGGGGGAGGAGGAGGGGGGAGGAAGACTGCCACTACTGATGGGTAATCAAATCCTCTCTGCTTAGCCCACAACCATTTCCTTCACAACAGACTCTGGACTCTAATTCATTGATGTGTTAATGGATCTTTCCCACCCGGACATTAAGTCCTCTTAGCCTAAAAGACAAACACAAAGCTTATCTTCTATGTTGACACAGATTCCCAGAGCTTTGGCCTGCTGGGAGTTGAGCTCTGAGCCTCCCACTGAGCAGCTGCACATTTGCCAATTGCAAGTTTTCCTTCAAGCCTCCTTTCCTGGGCCCTTCCACCAAAAGAAAGTTCTTCCAGCTCTCTAGCCTGCGTCACTCCTGCTGTAGTATAAGCTCTCTTTTTTTTTTGTAAGCAACTCCTTCTTCAATCTTTGTAGGGGATGTGAGGCTGTGTTTTTAGTTCTCAAGCCCCAAAGCATCTTCAGAAACTATATTGGCCAGTTTCCTTTCACCCCAAGGCTCCAAACTCTCTGCTTCCATCCACTTTCACCCCTGCCCAGGGCCCCTCACTCACTGAGTGTCACAAGACAGGATCAGGGACCCTGCAGAAGAGTGAAACATTCACCCCAAATATATTCTGTGGGTGTATTTCAAATTGGCTCTTCAGAGAAACTATAGACCTCTGGAGACACAAGGAGTAGAAGGAAAGTTGTCTTTTATCCAAAGGAATTTTATTACTAATTTTCACATCAGTAAACAGCAAATGCAGACGGGGTCCTCCATCTGATATCCCCCTCTTCTAACTAAGAAAGATTTCCACAGGAAGAAGAAATTGGGGTTGGACACCTGGCCCAGAGATGACCACAGGTGGCTGTTACCTGGGAGATGCCATCTGCATCACAAGACAGCCCTTGCTTGCTGTGCGCAAGCTGCCCACGCCACCAGCTCTCTTCCCCCAGAAGCCCAAGGCCCCATCCCTAGGTTAAATTCTGTGTGAGCTTCAGCCATCTCACCCTCTTTGAGTCTCACACTGAATGTGCAGGTCCTGTGCTTAGGCACTAATAAAATCTGTATGGTCTTTTTCCTGTTATCTATTGACAGGTTATTTGATAGACTATTATCAAATCTTCAGAGGCCTTCCCTACGGCTACACAGGTCACAAATGATGGGTCACAGCTAATAATTAAAGAAGGAAAGTTTGCCCAAACTTTTCTTCTTTTGAATATATTAGATCAGTTTCAAGGTCACAGGTTGCTGGGTTGGGGGTAATCTACTGTATGTACCCCATCTATCATACATTTTATGGCAGGAGGACATGTGGGGAAGGGTATTCCAATACCGTGTCCAGTCATGGCAAGCAGTGGCCTTTACGTGGCCCCCAGTCAGCAATGAAACTTTCTCTTCGTGATGCGGGGAGCCTGGGCATTGTAGCTCAGTGGTGGAGTGCTTGCCTAGCATGCAAAAGGCCCTGGTTCCATCCCCAGCACCATGAGAAAATAAAAGAATAAAAAAAATATAATGTTGTGAAAGCAAAGCTCTTAACCTTAACTCTATTAATGAACGTGGAGCCTGAACAATCTCAAACGCAGTGGAATGCTAGAGAATAAGTGCAGGCAAGAAAACACCACCCCCACTCCCACCAGCTCCCCCGTCAATGTAATGTAATCAACCTATGCAGTGGGGATAGTTCTTGCTTTTCTTTTTGTTTGTAGAGGTGGGGTCTCACTAAGGACAAGTAGAAGGAAAAAGGATAGGAAAGGGAAAAAAGGCCACATGTGGGTGGTGCACACCTGTAATCCCAGCAACTCTGGAGGCTGAGGCAGGAGGATCACAATTTGGAGGACAGCCTGGGCAATTTAGTGAAGCCCTGTCTCAAAATAAAAAATAAAAAAGGCTGGGAATCTAGCTCAGTGGCAGAGCACCCCTGGGTTCAATCCCCAGGAGCCCCCCAAAAAAATTTTTTTAATTTAAAAAGGAGACTAACTTTAATCTGAAAGACTTGTGCTGAAGTTCCTCATACCTCTTCTCCCCATGCCAGTTTTTCTTCCATGCCTGTCACTGCCAAACTCTTGAAAAATCTGTAAATCTTAAAGTTACTGTAAATCCACTCACAATCTTAAAAGTTACTGTAAATTCACTCGTTTATGAGAATTGTCCTGTGCACTGCTAATCAGCCTCAACAATACACTAACACATGTATTTTTAGAATAGAATGAACAAAAGGAGAGATGACATTTACAAAACCTGTAACATAGGGTATATTCCAGACATTAGCTTTTGGTAATCCAAAGGAGACAATGTCAACTCAAAGATCCTGAGAACGACCAGACCACCAAAAAACATCTAGTCCTTGCCATCCCCACATACCTTCCCATACCCACCTCTCACGACGTTTCCAAGAAGAACCTAAACCTCCTTTTCACCCTAGCAGCCCCCATTCTGCTCTGAGAGTGCTTATCTTCATCTTTCAGTTTCCAATAAAGCTCTTCCTCTTTGTTTAAAACTGATGCGCCCTTAAATTCTGTATCAAGCACCTAGAAGATTGGAGGACAGGTCTCTTCTCCTCAAACCCCTTTACTGTGACATCACTGTGTTGCACAGGCTGGCCTTGAACTCCTGAGCTCAAAAGATCCTCCTGCCTCATCCTTCCAAGTAGTTGAGACTACAGACATGCACCACCACATCCAGTATCCAGGGGAGAAATTAACTGAGCTGCTCTCTTGGCTAAAAGAATGTCCAAAAAATACATCACCTTCCCAGAGAGGCGTTCCTTGACCACTCACCTAACATACATCACCTTGGTTATTCTGCACCTGGCTTCTAGCTTCTTTCCTTCATGACAATTATTCCAGCTTGAGCTTTGGGGAATTTGGTTGGTTGGTTTGTCCCAATGGAAACCATGGAATAGACACTGTGTGTGTTTTAGTGATCACCATCATCTGCCCCAATCCACCCCCAGTTTAGAATGGTGCCTGACACATTCTAACCCTCAATAAATGTTGTGGAAATTTGGGAGGGGAGGGAGGAGAGAAAGAACAGAAAAAAGAAGGAAGCGATGGAGAGAAAGAGAGATGGTCTCTCTCCCCTGCAGGAAGAGTCTGAGCTTCCTTTGCCCCAGAAAAACTGTCCTAGGCTTTTGACTTGACAAAATTCAAATGGCCAAAAGGGACTGGAGGACAGTCCTAGCCTCAGGGATGGAGACCCATCCCCTAACCTCTTACAAGATGCAAATAATCCAATGGGGGTGTCTAAAGGATGCATATGTAAAAAGCCCTGCCCCCATAGGCTCCGCCCCATAAGCCCGCCAAGGAGAAACCTCAAAGTGGTGACTGGCATTCACAGGTCTCTTTTAGGGCACCCCTTATTCCCCCTCCCTATTATGTAACCCAGGGAAGGGAGGATTATAATAAAAACAGTGCCTTCCATGCCAGCCCTAGGGAGTGGGGTACCAAGCCTTACTTTCAAAATAATGTTTAGGAAAATAGAAAGCTGGGGGTGTGGCTCAAGGTTAGAGCGCTTGCCTAGCTTGCCCAGTGCTCCGGGTTCCTTTTGCACCATAAGAGAGACAGAGAGAGGAGACAGAGACAGAGAGAGGAGAAAGGACTGAATCTTAATTCACATCTAAGGCTGGGAGGCCTGCCTCTTATCCAAGGATGGGACCTAAGTCCCAGAGAACTTGTTCATGGTGGGACTGATCAACTGGTGACCTAGACAGGTCTCGTTCCCTGACCTGTGGAAATGAGAAAGTTACTGACACTGCCTCAGGTTGTAAACCAGACAACATGCCTGGAGGGCCCCACACAGCACCGCCTTCCCAACCTCTGCAGAGAGGTTCAAGGCTCAGACCTCTCCAGAGGTGGGCAGCACAGGGCACTGCTCCAGGTTCCCCCTCCCAGGTGTCCTCTCCTAGAAACTTGCTTGTTGGAAATGCTGTGGGGCTGGGGGCCCAGGAGAGGAGGGAGAGCAGAAAGGTCATGACCTCAGGAAGTCATCACACCTATCCCCAGAATGATGACAGCTCTTCTGGGATGTGTTTGGGACTTGTCAGTGGCCACATCTGTCACTTCCTGTGGGATTTGGGGACCAGGGCAGCCTGTGAGCTTGAGGCCCAGGTGGCTTCCCAGTCCATATTCTCAACATCTTCCCACCTCCAGAATTCCTGTCATTCCTGGATGGCTTTCAGGCTTTTTAAATATGTTCACACGCCTTTTGTAAGTTTTATCCACTTAATATTTTTCTTAAGTGAACTTTAAAAAGTTGTTTTCTTTCTTTATTTATGGTGCTGGGGATTGAACCCAGGGCCTTCTTGTACATGCTAAGCACACACTCTACCAACTAACCTACACCCCGGGCCCCAAGTGATTTTAATATCTAAATTAAGTAAATGTTTTTACAATACTTTATATTATATATTAACCATAAGTGAATAGCACCATTCCCCATACATAGAAGGTCACTATGAAAGTAAATATAATGTCCTGCTCCTTCGGTGTGGGGCTGTACCTGGTGACTTCCTTCCAGAGAGTATGAATAGGGCAAAGTAAAAAATAACTTGAAGCCAGGCATGGTGGCACACACCTGTAATCCCAGCGACTCAGGAGGCTGAGACAGGAGGATTGCAAGTTCAAGACCAGCCTGGGTAACTTAGACCTTGTCTCAAAACAAGCAAACAACAATAACAACAACAACAACAAAAAACCAGCTAAATAAATAACTTGACAGTAGAGAAATCTGACAAAACTCGTCTTGGCCAGGTGATCAAGGTCAACACCAACAGGGATCAGTCACATTGATAGCATGCACCCTCCGTATGACAAGAGGAAAATAGTATCTCAACCCTGGGGTCTCCTTCCCCAAACTCACAAACCCAGTCTCATCATGAGAACAACATTAGACAGATCCTAATGAGGGACATTCTCCAATATACCTGACCAGAAGCGCCTGAAACTGTCACATTCATAAAAAACAAGCCAAGTCTGAGAAACTGCCACAGCGGAGAAGACCCTGAGGACACATGACAACTACATGTAACGTGGAACCCTGGATGAGATCCTCAAACACAAAAAGGACAGTATGGGAAAACTAAGAAAATATGAATAAGCTATTATTATTATTTGCTAATAATAATAATAATATAATCTGAATTGGTTCATTAATTGAAGCAAAGGTAGCCCACTAACGGAAGATATAAGGGGAGCTGGATTACAGGGTACCTGGGAACAATCTCTAAGATCTTGATTTTTTTGTGTATCCAAATCTGTTCTAAAACAAATTAAGTCTGTTTTTAAAAAAAGGTAAATATAATGAAAGCTAAATGACATCAGTACACTCTAGCTAACTGAACACTGTTGCCAGCCCACAACTACCTGAGTGGGCCCAGCTCTATTAAGAAGGGAGATGAGCAAGTGTTAGGTGTGAAGACCTATTAGCACCTAACTGAGATGTTCTCCTTGAGCTTGAGAGAAGCATTACAAGAAAACTGAAAAGGAAATAAATAGCTTTCTCTGACCATAAGGCAATGTTGCATCCTGGCATCACCTAATGTCACCTCTTCCAGTTCCAATTTGGGAATTGTTGTGCCAGCCCAACTACTTCCACTTACTTCTCCTGCTTTATTCGTTCCTCATCCGGAGCTCAGACAATGAAGGGCTCAGTCCCTTTGTCATCTGTGGAGAGATCACCCCACACATCCCAAGGGGTCTATGTTCCACAGGTCTCCATCCCAGCTGCCCTGTGAGCAAGGGCAGGCCCTGCTCACCTGGAAGCAGGAGAAGCACCTTGTAGGGCACTACCACCACCCATTCAGCATTTTCCACTTTGCAAGCACTTCTCTTCTGTGACGCCACTGCATACACACAGTGCTCTAAGGAAGGAATTTAAATCTCATCCCCATTTGCTAGATGACTAAACTGAAATCTTCTGTCCAGGATCTCACAGCTACTAAGAAGCAAAAGTGAGACCCAGACAAATGGTCCTCATAGACCGATGCCCACAAAATTCAAAATGATGAGGACTGGGGACCCCAAAAGAAGAGAAGTAGACTCAGCCACCAGTCAGAGACTCATCGTGCCTGTTGCCAGATGCAGTGAACTCTGCTTTTCTGCCCACTTGGTAATCGGGCCCTTCCTCTGGTTGACAGTGCCTTGGGGGCACCATGACATCACTTTTGGTTTTTGTGGTTCAGGTGGGATTGTCCCTCTCTCAACCCACCCACCCTGAGCACTACAATGGGTATATAATTCAGGCCTGGCCAGTCCATATAGAGTATTCACCAGGCAACTGTGTTTCCTTTAGAGATAAGCACATAAACCTGACTGGTCCAAAAATATTGAATACCTCATTTTTACTGGCACCATAGAAAGAACTTTAATAAAAACCACTGAGGTTTCCAAAGTGGCATTCTGGAGCTGTGGGTGGCTGCCTTGAAACATGAGAGGAGAGGTGCCTGTGAATGAATTTAATGCAGAGAAAAGTGGAGCCAAGAGATTGGGACAGATTGTTTGATGATACTGTCTGAGCCACCAGGATCCAGCCATTCCTGAATGTCATTTTTTCAACTTATCACCTACAAGCGTTACCAGTTTTCTTGGATTTTGTTTTTCCTTTTGTTATCTTTTTTTTTCCTTAAGTTGGTTTGATATACATTTCTGTCCTTAGTAACCTCGTTTATTAATATAATATAGCACACTTCTACCCAGTGGACAAGGAAGCACATGGAAGAGCAAAATAATAGCTTTAGGTTAAGTAAGAAGGCTACACCCATGCTCACCTGAGATGAGCATCCCACAAAGAGGGCCATGGGGAAGCCTACCCAGGAGGAATCCCTAGACCTGCTTCCCCACCCTAAACACAGACAAATGCACCAATGCACTCCACCAGTGACAGGCTCAGGGACAGTTTTTGCAGAGTCCTCTCAGCCCTAGAGGGGTGGCATAAAACAGAGATTTCTCCCTTTCTCTTCACTGTCAGCATGCAGGCCACTCATTTCATCTTTCTTCTGTAAAAGCAAGGACAATTCAAGGAAGATGTTTGAAAAAAAGGAACATTCAGACAAATACAAAATATGGTACATTCTACAAACAATGTTGCCAGGTTCACTGTTCTATTTAAAGAAATGAAAGAAATGTGACAACCAAGTGAATAAGGGGCCATTAACAAAAAGATAACAGTACAGTCTAATAATACAGTCCATATTCAAGCTTGGGAACCTCTGGAGGTATCTGAATATGGACTGTATATTAGGTTATATTATTAAATTAGTATGAAATTTTGTGGCAAAACAGAATCAAACCCAGGGTCACACAGGCTAGGAAAGCACTCTACCACTGAGATATATGCCAAGCCCAATAATTTTTTAATATGTTATAACAGTAATGCAGTTATGTGTGAGAAGGACATTATTTTGAAGAGACATCCACTGAAATACATAGGTGTAATATGTCATGGTGACCACAACTTACTTGATCTAACTACCATTCAACAGAGAAAATGACAGTGAACCAAGCACAGTGGCACTGGCCTGTAATCCCAGCAATTTGGGAGGCTGAGGCAGGAGGATCACAAGTTCAAGATCAGCCTCAGCAACATATCAAGATCCTGTCTCAAAATCAAAAAGACCAGGGATGAGTGGACACTTGTGGCAAAATGAGAAACCTAGTGATTCTAGGTAAAACCAAGTGCTGTAGGTGAACATTCTTCTTCTATGATTTGTGCAGACTGGTAATTTTAAAAAAAAATTAAAGCCCATTATCCTTACCTATACCTGCTTCCAACTCTGCACATGAATATGCATGCACCAGGCAGGACCACACGTGTACACACATGCAGACATGCATTCTGCAAAATAACAGATGGGTAGTCAAAGAGCACTGGGCCAAGAGTCAGCAGAACCAGCTCCTTCCTAGTGCAGACATGTCCTCTCATCATCAGTGTGTCCCTTTCCTAGTCTGTCTTCCTAGCTGGAGAATGAGGGCTTCTATTCCAGCTCCTATAAACACATAACAGATGTTATGTGTAGGTTTGGAGAGATGAGGAAGAATTTAGTTGTACAGGAAGGGGTTAAGAATAGAAGGTAGAAGCCTGGACCAGATGGTCCTCTCTATCTTAAGGTTCTTTCTCAGGAAGGGGATGTAAGTAACAGAAACTGTCACTAAGGTAAACCTTCCTCTCACCCAACTGCCTGATTTCAGGCCTCAGAGGGACCCAGTTCCTAGAACTTGACCCTGAGCTTGAGACTGACAGGCAACATTCCTGGACTAGCCAAGCGAGAACTGTCTAGCCCATTGGATCAGCAAAGGAAATGCATTTGAAGCTGTGGCTTCCCCGAGGGGTATTGAGAACAGAATTTGTGTGTTAAGTGTGTTATTTGCATGTACAAAGACTCCACAATGAAACCCATTGCTCTGTATTACCAAAATGCATTAATAAAAAATAAAAATAAAATGAAATAGGGGTCATTTTTTAAAAAAAGGATAAATAACCATGATAGGATAAAATGCTACCCATCCAAATTTGTCTAGGGAAGCCAGTGTGAGTAGCCCAGTGTCCTCTCCAGCCACCTCCCTGGTTGGTAAAGCTCTTTGGAGTCCCAGGGCTTCTGAAAAGCCAGAGACCATCCTGCAAAGAGCCCGGGCAGGGGGTGCAAGGACTTCAGAGGCCAGAGTCCATCTCACTCACAGAGGACTGTGCTTCGTCAAGCAGGGCAGGCAGCGCACAGAGGGAGAAGCTCAGAGGGCACAATGTCAGGGAAGGGTGATTCCAGAGGAGGGAAATGTACACTCTCGACAGTGGTGGGCACAGAATTTGGAGGGCAATTCAACAGGATTGTTAAAGTAAAAAGTTACTACCCTCTGACCCCACAATCTCCTCTCCAAGATTTACTCAAGCCCAGAGAAACACACATGTATAGAGACACTGCCGCACTTGTGTGAGCAAAACCATACTAGGAACATCATTCAGAGGAGAAACAGACAACTAGGGTATGTTCTGTTCCCAAGTTGGACTCAATACAGTGGTTAGAAGGAATGAGACAAGTCTCTGTGTATGGGCATCCAGGTTTAAGATACACATAAAACTAATTTTTTTAAAGGCTAGAAAAATATGCACCAAACTTTGAACAGTGGCTACTCCCGGGAGGAGAGAAGAGAGAGACTGGCATTACTGACCACAAGTGACTTTATCTTTAAGGGTCTGATTCTTTTTTTTTTTTATAGATTTTATATTTTTTTAATGTTTATTTTTTAGTTGTAGGTGGACAGAATATCTTTATTTTATTTTTATGTGGTGCTGAGAATCGAACCCAGTGCCTCACGCATGCTAGGCGAGCACGCTACCACTGCGCCATAATCCCAGCCCCAAGGGTCTGATTCTTTTCAAGGAAAATGTATTTTTATTTTCTTTCTTTCTTAATTTATTTGTTTTGGTGGTCCTGGGAGTTAAAGCCAGGGGCACTTCATCACTAAGCCATATCCCTAGCCCTTTTTATTTTATCTTAAGATAGGGTCCCACTAAGTTACCCAGCAAAGACTTGAACTTGCAATCCTCCTGCCTCTACCTCCTGAGTAGCTGGGATTACAGGGATGTGCCTGGCTTATTTTGTTTACTTTTTTGAGACAGGGTCTTGCTATATTTCCCAGGCTAGTTTCAAATTCCTGGGCTCAAGCAAACCTCCTGTCTTAACCTCCCAAGTAACTGGCTCCACTACCACACCTGGCTAGGAAACTGCATTTTTATATGACCTGTGAAATGTAAAGTTAAATTTCTTAAAAGAATCAATCTCTAAAGGTAAATCTACTCAGTGAAATACTACACAGTTGCTTTGTTTGTTTTATTGTAGGACTTGAACCCAGAGTTACTCCATCACTAAACTATAGTCACAGGGTGTTTTATTTCTTTATTTTAAGACAAGATCTTAAAATCACAGGATTTTAAGTTACTGAGGCTGGCCTTGAACCTGCAATCCTCCTGCATCAGCATCCTGAGCCTCTGGGATTACAGGTATGCGCCACCACACCCAGCCTACACAGTTATTTTTAAAAGAAGGTGGTGGGATTGGTGGCAGCAGCTCTCCAAAGACAAATATGAAAAGATCTGCATGATATAGTTATGTTCTCTGTTTAAAAAAAGAAGATATAAAACAGTGTTGTGTAGGATATTACCTTGTATGTAAGAAAAAGAGATAAGAATATATGTCATATTTTTTACAAATAAGCACTGGTAAGAGCCTCATAAGATTTAGCAAGGTAAGGATAAGGTGCATTAGAGTAGAAGCAAATCTTTCTATCATATCTATTTTTATATCATTTTGGTCTTTGAACCATGTAAATATATCAGCTCTTCAATATAAACTCTAAATAAACAAATACCACCATTCAAGAGAATGACCATAGGTAGCACTGTGGAAATGTTTACCAATAGTTCCAAAAGAAGTCCATGCCCTTTGGGCCAGTTATCTTGCTTTTCACATATATCCTTAAGGAAATAAATTCATGCAAGAAGCCATATGGACCAAGAGTGTTGTTCAGTGATATTTCTGATAGTGGGGACTGAGAAGCAGCCAAAGCACCCACTAATAGGCGATCAGTTATTTACCTGTGGTCTGGAGATAAGGCTGCAGGGCAGTCTGTGGGCTTGCCCCCTTATATGCTCCATCACACCAGTTTCTTACACACACGTGTCAAACACAGGTCTCAGGACAATGATGACATGGTGCCAGTGACCAACTTTCAGAGGAATCAGATGGATGACAAAGGTAAAATCCACCGTCACCCAGTGTTTCCACTGATGGTGAGAGTTACCGAGTCCTCCCAACCCCACTTTAGTATGGGGCAAAGACCAGGAATCTGAATTTTAACAAGTACTTCACAAGGTCCACTTCAAAAACCACTGGCTTATGGCAATGCAAAGGTGTAAATGGCTTCTGAAGTAGGGAGAGAAGATCAATTATGAAGCTTATAGTTCACTTTTTTTTGTGTGTGGCATTGAGGATTAAACCCAGGGGCTCTCCACCACTGAGCTACATGACAGCCCTGTTTCAAATTTTTTATCTTGAGACAGGGTCTTGCTAAGTTGCCCAGGCTGATCATGAACTTGCAATCCTCCTGCCTTAACTTCCTGAGTAGCTGGAAGTACAGAAGGACACCACCACACCCAGGTATAGTTCATATTTCTCATAAAAAACATAACAATTGTTCTATGTTATCTTTCCAGTGAGCAGAGCCCCAGCTCTGGCCAGTTCAGTCTCCACTGACAACTCAGAGGGCAAGTGTAGGACAGCACATGTACAAAGGCCTGAGTTTAAACCCCAGCATACACAGACACACACACACACACACACACACACACACACACACATGTATTCAAAGTTCATAGGGTAAGAAGGCAAAAGTTTCATTTTTGTCAACTAAAACAAGCCCCTCATATTATTGTCACAGTGAGCTCCGTTGCTCTTTTATGCCATCTTTTTTGCTGTCTGGTTCTCCTTTCTCTATTCAAGCCATTGTTGCCACCAACATGGACAACCAGTAAGTTGCTAGGGCTGCTTGCTGGAGGTGCTAGAGGTGAGCTGCCCCTGACACTGGGAGGTAGTCAGGGGGTCCCAGGGATATTCTCTGCTGGCAGGGGTCAGTACACAGCCCCAGCCTTTCACTGGAGAACTGAAGCCACAGGAAGGCAAGTCAGACACTGAGATGAAACTGATCCCTTCCTAACTTGCCTAGCATGTTCGAGGTCCTGGGTTCAATCCCAACACCACAAAAAACAAACAACAAAACCAGTCCCTTCCTCACTTGCCTAGCATGCATGAGGTCCTGAATTCAATTTCAGCACTGGAAAAAGAGAAGAGGAAGAGGAAGAGGGAAAGAAACTGAAAACAACAGCCAGTGGGGAAAGTAGAGCAGTCAGTACACTACGACATGCTCTTCTGCCCCAGCTAGGGCTTTCACACTTGTCACTCCCCAGAATGTGGAGCAGGCTAGGATGAAACCAGGCTATTACAAACTTGAGGTCAAGGCACCTGCAGTCCCACCAGCCCGCCTGGCCAGGCCCAAGAGCAGATAGTCCTGGGACAACACTGCCACCTGCTGGTATAGGGGAGAACTGTCGGTGTTCCCAGCCACCCTTCACCAGGGCAACCTTCTTTCTCACCTTCATTCATACCTGCCATGCCTGTTGCCACCCCATGGCCTTTTTACATGCTGTTCCCACTGCCTGGAATGCTCCTTCCCCAGATACCCTGCAACCTGCTCCTTCTCTTCCTTCTGGTGCCCTCAAATGTCACTTCTATGGAGAGCCTATCCCTAACCACTCATCATCTTAAATTCACTGCTCTTTTCCCTTCCCAGGGACGGACATTATCTGAAACCATCTAGACTCTTTATTCTATTTCTGTGTGCTCTGCACCACTAGAAAGTACCACGAAGCCCAGAAGGGTCTGAATTGTCCACTTTTGTACGACTTGCTCTGGCCATGAGTCTTGCTGGATCAATGATTCCATCATATTCATCCAGCTGAGCTCTCCTGAGATCAAGAACCCAACTTCAGACTCCACAGGGACAACCCACAGCTCCTCAAACACACACAATCAATGGCCAAGGACATTACCTTCCCCTGAAAACTGGAAAGATTTCCCCTCATATGACCCCTGAGCCCAAAAGCCCAGTTTCCATGGAATTCCTCCTTTCACGCTGCATGTGGACCAGATAGCTACAAGGATTCCACCTTCACGTAGCCCTAGCCCGGTCTAAACCCCAGTCCACCAGCACTGCAATGGCATCCTCATCTCTTTAATCCATCCCCAGGGCTCCTGAAGCTACTTTTCCAAATCATCAAGGAGACAGGTGGCTCCCCATCCCGCTCTTCCCCAGCACCACATTCACACACACCCCTGCCCAGCAGCCTCTGTGCTGTTTTCTGCCACACCTTCCATCCTTTTCCAGAGCCTGGCTTGCTGTTTCTCGAACAGCTCCATGTGCTCCCCACCACCCAGCCTTTGTCCTTGCTGTGCCCTTAGTCTGAAGTGCCCCCCTGCAACCCTGTCCTCCTAAGGGATTCCCTTTTAACCTCTCCATGCCACCTTCTTCAGGGAACCTCCCTGATTCCACCAGGAAGAATTCCCTGCTCCTCCCATTCCTCTACTGGCATTGCCTCATACTTTCTAAATAACTGTTAAATGTCTGTCTCCTCCATGGATTTCTTGAATGCAGGGACCAGACCCCAGTCACATCTGACCACCCCCTGCCTTCAGTAACAGCAACCATCATGAGCACTAAATCTGTGCCAAGGGCCGTGCCAAGCGCATTTCATGTGTGAGCTTGTTTAATTCTCAACAATCCCTATGCGGTAGGGACTCAGGATCTTCACTTTCCAGATGGAGAAACAGGCTCAGAAAGATTCAGAGCTTTGCCCCAGGTAACCTCAGGAGTGAGTGACAGATCCAGGATTCAACAAAGGGATCCTCTGCACCGCAAAGAGCACTGGCTTAAAGGAGGTGCTCAATGAATATTCATTAGATAAACACACAGTTTCATCTCTCCTGCCTCAACCTCAGTGTTGACAGTTCAGTCAAAGACATGAGCACTGGTGTGCCTGTTTTCTCGATTCCAGTTCTGACCCACTTAAAGCCAAGTTTCTTCTCGTCCTTTCTTCTCCTTCCTCCTGTCCAAATTGTGAGCCAAGATGATCCTGCTCTGACAGTTGGGGAAAAGGCTATCAATAAGCCTATGTTTAAGAGGAAAGGCAGTATGAGAAATTTTTAGGTGAGACTGCACACTGTATGAGGCAGCCCTCAAAGATCCCAGGTGTTCCCAGCAGAATCACCACAGGCATCTCCACCTCCCTCCTCCTGCTCCTCTTCTTCCTCTCTGCCAAGTCTGCTTATTTCTGCTCAGCCAAATGATACCCTACTTCCTATTCAATTTTGTTGTTTCCTCATTCTGTATACTCAGTAATTTCTCCACAATTGTTTTTTGTGCTCTTTCCAACTGCCTTATTGGTTACAGGACCACTCAGGCACAGCTCCATCTCTTT
>PVHX01008720.1:0-27940 GCA_004024805.1 Geosciurus inauris
GCTACAACTCTAATACTAGTCTGCAACCCAAGAAAAAAGGAAAATTATCTTTTATCTGGCTAGCCTCGTTCCTCAAAAGTCATGGGAGATAATATTTTATAAACTTTTATACCCAAACCTGGCCTAAACGCCAACTGGGGACAAAAAGGTTAAAAGCCCTGGGCAGCAATTCCCCAGGCCAGACTGAATTGGAGTTTACATTCCAATGCAAAGGAAAAGCCCTCTGGTGGCTTGAAACCAAAGAAAAAAAAGAAAGGAAAAAAGAAATCTTTAAATCAACTTAAGGAATCTCTCCCTCCACTCTCCCCCTTTTTTTCTTATGTTGCTTTACTGAAATAGTTCACGGCCATCATTTTCTCTTTCTAGGACTCTTCACTCTTACATTTTTAAACTTCTAACTTTAATTCTGCATGCTAAAGTTAAAACTTCTGATCAGATGTATCTTATCCAACTATAAAAAAGGTTTTTTTACACTCTACTGAGACTAGGTATACCTAACTTTAATCCAAATGACCTATGTAAACCGAGCGCTCATAAACTAAAATTAAAAATGGATCCAAATACCTTTAATTCACGTGATTTAAAAGGTTCAATTTAAATTGGGTAAACAGATAAAGATAAAGACGTCTTTAAAATTACTCAACTCACAAGTCTTTGTAGGTGGTCAAAGGACTAATAAAATGTTAATGTCTATAAAATGTCTAATATATTTCATTGTCAAAAATTTCTTCAAGGGAAAAACGTTACTATTAAATATGCTTGTCTAATGTCTTGGTTTTTTTATAATCAAAATAAGCAAATCAAATCTGATATTGAGTACTCAAATGTGTTTGTTAGATAAAATGTTAACTGTTAAATCCAATATCAAATACTTTTAATTCCTTTAAATTCCATAGGGTAACATTTTTTATCTTTTCATAAATGGTAAATTTTAACAAGGGGATATAAAATTGCTTTGTCACCATTAGAAACAAAATTATTTAATTTAAAGCCCAACAGGTATAATTTTATATACTTAAACATTGTGTTTTCATAAATGGTAAATGAATGTTATTCTGTAACCCAGCCTAATTCTATCTTAAGATTAAAAGTCAATTGGACAAGAGGTCATAAAGGTTTATTTTTGTTTTACTTGTTTGGACTATGTTTGGCTTTGAGTAGGTAATTATGCTTCTTAAAATCTAAGCAGCACCCTTAATGCTGAAACCTGAGTTTGCCCCTTATCTAGGATGCTAAGATATGTAAATCATTGGTTTGCCATCTACCTCTGTATTACCCTGTCAGTTGTAAATTCCTAAGATACTTACCTTCAAAATTCTCTGTTACAGAAACTTCCCTCCTCCTGGACTGGAGTTGCTGCCCTCACTATTTAAAGGGGACAGCCACCACGTGGCTAAATATAAGCCTACTTAATTTAAATTTCAAGGTTAAAGTCAATTGTCCTTTCATTTCAACACGAAGGTTTATAAATTCTCTACTGTTTCATTTAAAGTACTATAAATAACATAAGGTATTTCCTATCATTAAAATGGAGTAATTTGCCTAACTTCAGAAATTTACAAGGATTACTTTGGGAATAAAAGTCTAAGTAACGGGTAAATTTCAAAGGTTTATGTTTATGACTAATTTAACTATAATTAATATAAGCTTATTCAATTGAAACTAATGTACTGATATAAAGCAAAATCCAAAACACTGTTCTGCTCTTAATAAAATACCTTTCTTACATTTGTCAGGTTTTTGGGAAAACTAACTTTCTAAAATTAAGGTTTATATAACTGTGGTTAAACAACATCAATGCAATTATGGTGCTACCAGTCCTATTTTCATATTAAATGTGTTCATATCTTCCAGGTATACAAGTCTTTAAAATAGAAGGTTTAAAAAAATGTTATATCTAGCTGATGTTTTCTAAACAAAAGTTGTATGGTAATTTTAGACTTATAAGGATAGCAAATTTTATTGAGGGTTTATTTCTATAACTAAACCTCTTATCCATAAGATAGAGTTTTCTGTTACCTTTTACACTGGGGTAAAATTTAAATGTTTCTTTAAGTAAATGAGAGCCTAATCTATTTAAAGTCTAATATTGTAAGACATGATCTTTACTACTTTTCCACATCAAAAAAAGGTTAAAAGCCCTCTCAGCCTTTCTTTAATTCATGTTTTAAATGTAATACCATATTATGTTAACTAACATTCATGTGAAGTCAAAAAACAATGTATATAAGCTTTATAAAATGATATTTTGGAAACAAAGATCAACTTCAGAACTAAGAAGACACTTTAAGATTTTGCAAGGAGCCCTGCCCTATTTGAGATAAAGTTCTGTCTCCCAGCTTATTACAATGGCTTCAATGTGGGCCACACTCTAGTTCATTAAAAGTTATGTTCAAAGGATTGTGTTGTAAAGATTACTAGGATTTCAACCAGAAAATATAATACATAAATCACCCAAATTTTAAGATAGCTATTACACAAACTAAACTTATTAATTTTATTTTGTATTTTCCTTAAACTCTATGGCTATTGCCTGTTAACATTTTACAGAGTTACTAATTTGAGAACAACCAATCCAGATTATTTTAAGATAAATCAGCCACCACCTATAGGATATACCTTAAAACTAAAGCCCAGTGTCCTTACTTTAAGACTGATAAAATTACCTTGCTGAATGTTTAAGATCAAGACTTAAAAACTAAAATTAAATTAAAGGGCCAAGAAAACCAGTATTTGGCTTTTGCCCTCTGAGTCAGCCTGAATCCAAGAAATGAGGGAACTTCTCTGCACCTCTAGGCTGCAGGACCTCCTGATCAGGGAGATTGCTGAGACCACTAGAGAATTAAAAAGCCAGTCAAATGCCATACTATGAAGAGGAAGGTCACTGAAAAAGGGAACTGTGCCTCAGGCTTCCCAGGGAAGCCACATGGTCAACGCCAGACCTCAATCTATCCTAGCACAAATGGCACTAACAGAGCAGAAAGCTATTCCCAAGTTCCCCAAGAGTGAACTCAGGTGGCTCTTAACATTGGTAACAACAAGAGTCAATTGGACCTGCTTCATCCTAAACACTTAGCAAACCCATAACATACCCAATTCCTGGGCATTAAAAAAATAATAAAATAAATAGTTTAATGTAACATACATACATTAGCCCTCCAAAATACATACAATTGGAGGCTGCAAAGGAAAGATTCTTAGGCAGGAATGTAACAACTATCAAGAGAAACTACCAAAGTCAAAGGTTTTTAATCAGTTTATGGCCTACTGATCTTCCTAACCTACAAAGGTAGGCTTAATGTTGGCTAATATAATTTTCTAGCCCTAAGTAATAAAATAAAGGGATCTCTACTAAACAGAAGTCATACCAATTAAAGGGATATTTTACAAAGTCAGATGATATTAAACTAACAACTACGTATTAAAGATAGACATCTATAACATTAAAAAAAATTAAATACTGTGTTTACGTGTCTCGTCCTCTCCAGCCTTATTATGGGGACAAATTCTCAGCCCTTATAATTCCAAATGAGAGATTATTTATTGATCGGAATCTAGGGAACTTATATACAAGTGTTCCCTCATTCACATAACCATCCAGACATAAGAAAAAGAACTCCAACACCAATGAGATGCAATCACCCATTCTAAGATGCAATTGCCCCTCCTAAAGTAGATCTCTTCATGGATGGTCCTAATATGTCAGGGCCTTCAGTTCAGCTTTTCAATCTATCCAAAGTTAATAACATTCCAAACTGCTCCCTCTATGCAGGATTGGATAATAACTGATTCCCATTGATGTTCTTCTCAATGCCTCAAACTGACCCCAAGGGACCCTCCCTCCGGCCTTTGAGGAAGCACCTCTTCTCATACACTTTCTCTAGTCTAGTTCACTGTGACCAGATCATTAAAGTCTCTTCCCCAACCTTTGCTCTGCCAAGGTTCCTTTCTAGTGCAATGACATCCTAACAAAAATCTAAGCCTCAATATGTACCTTGCCTTTTATGTTCCCTCCACCTTGATTCCTCAATTAACTTTATGCAGCCAGGATAAATTAATATGGTTTGTTACCACCTCCCTTTCAGGGCAAGACAAACTGTCTTCCAACCACTAGTAGTTAAACTAACTCTGGCCTCCTTACTCGCTGCCTTCAGGCTGAAGGCAGAAAGGCTTAAACAACAACTTCAAAAGGCCAGAGGCACTGGCCACCTCTTTTGCCTCCCTACAATGGCAGATAACATCTATTGCCCAAGTCTCATTGCAGGACCATCAAGCCATACACCTCCTAACAGCAGACAAGGAGGAACAGGCCTATTCTTGAAAAAAGAATTCTCCTGCAATATCTATGAAAATGGAATAATCAAGAAAAATATCAACACCCTTCATCATTTGAATGAAAAATAAGTCAAGTTTGATAAAAAACATCAAACTCCTTTAGGATCTGACTGATAAGATGTCAATAACCCCAAAGAGATAAGCTCATGGGTTTTCTTTTCAAAATTCCCTTGTATAGTGAACTTTTCCTGATTTCCCTCCCTCTGCCATGTCTGTTCAAATTTATTCAATCTTAAATCCAGCAGGTTTCGAATCAGACATTTAATCAGCTTCTCAGGGACCTTCCAATTCTCAAGGAGGACAATGACTCACTTACAACTGTTCCCTGAGACTCTTCTCCAGCATTCCTGGCTCCTGCCTCCACATCTACACTCAGGGAACTGGCCCCACCAACTGGCAATGCTGTGGCTACAAGACACCTTCCAGAACTTCTCCCCTCGGGAGATCCTAACCTTTGGAGCCTGGGTCCTTTACCTCCTTCCCCCTCCCCCTTTCTTCCACAGACATTGCTCCAATTCCGCTTGAAGTAGCCAGAAGAGCCAACATCGTCCATATTCCCATCCTTATAAAACCAAAATTGGGGGAATGTAAGGTAAAAAACAGCCCTTTTGTACTCAGTTTTAGCATCTCTTCCCTAAAAGCCTAAAGCAGCTCCTGCCCCAGGCGGTTCCCCTCCCAAATCTTCCACCAGGGAGAACAAAGCCTGGCCACTCAGGTTACCACATCAAAGAAGACCACCCTGCTTATCTGCCGCGCCAGTTTTAAAGTGACCAATCCATAGCTTGCCACGTGTTTTGTAGCAGGCTCTATAAATTCCCTGTCCCCTCTGCCCTTTTCTTTTTCCTCCTTCCTCCTCCTGAGCGCCCATCCCCTGAATAAAAGATCTCCTGGCTGTATGAGGTGTCATCGTGTATGTCTGGCCGATACCCTAACAAAAGGAGGCATGACTTACTCTGAAAATAATTAAAAAGGAGACACTTGAAAAATCTTGGAAAAATTAAACATTGTTTTAAAAGCCTGTTTAAATAAAGCAAAATTCTAAATAAGAGAAGACATTTAGGATAATACTATCCTTCATCCATGAACAATATTCCTTCAGCTATCAAAATTTCGCTACAAGTACTTTTTTTTATGCACAAACCCAACCAACAGTACTACTTAAGTAATCATAACATTATAAATCCTAGTAATTGAAATCAATTTTCAGAATGAATTTACAGTAGGAATTTAAGAACAACTATAGCTAATATATATATATGTATATATATATATATATATATATACATATATATATATTAATGTCTGCAATTATTAAAGTACTAGAATACCAGATAGAATGTGGGATGTCGCAGGACATTGGAGAAAACTTACTAGATGCCATCATTCATTATGTGAATTTGAAATATAACTAAAATAGATGGATACTGCCATAAAGTTTAACCTTCACTATTTAAATTTATAAAGATATTTAATTAAGCAAAAATTAAAAATAACCTCTTAAGAAGTAGGAAATGGAAAAAGAAAACTAGTTCTTACATTTTTTCTTAAAGATAACATATCAAGAAATATAGAAAACATACAACTTCTACCACCAGAACTAAAAACAGATGGTTAACAAAAAAAAAAAAAAGACCTATGTCTAAGAAAGGGAACTGAGGATATGGTTTAAGACTTCTTCTATACTTTTCTTCTTCCATGTTGTTTGAATTTTTATTCCCATATTCACATTTAAAAATCCTAAACTTGTATTTTTGAGGTTTGCTGAAACTTGCTTCACTAATATTACTTTTTGTCTAAGTGGATTCTCATCATCACATCAGAGTTGCTAGAAATGTACATTATCATTTTTCTATGAAGGAAAAATGACATAATGGGTGTTGGTAGATCAAGGAGTTGTATTAGAACTCTCTAATCATCATTTCTAATTCTATTTTCCCCAAATAACAAATACCCCACAATTTTTATGATCCTCCATATTCAAAATGTTTCATCATATTATAGACATCTTTAGTGTATCCACATTCTAGAATTTCTTTAAAAAATTGCAAATAAGAGGGTAATTAGAGTAAATATAATATGATCTCATATTTTGGATTTCCTGAGTGAACACAATTCTACATTAATATTATATAAGCATTATAATAAGCAATACATGTCTACAAACAGACTGGATGTAGTAGGGAGAAAGTAACATTCTTACCTTTGAACCTCACTTGACTTTTATAATTACTTTTACATGTGTAGAATTTATGACCTAATAGCATAAAATGAAACATAACACCTATATGAATCATAAGCATGCTAGCAGAATGCTGTGTTTAAAATACTGATTACCACTGACAAAACTAATGTAAGACTAATTCTATTAAGTGTTCCCTTGTTGAAAAGGAGCCAATTTTTGATCTTTGAAGCATGTTTGTTTATATATTTATAATTAGAAAAATATTATCTCTATAAATTCTTAATCTAATACCCTCCAGGGAAATTATATCCATAGATTTAAAAAAAGTCAATAAAAATTTTACAAACAAAACCCAATACCACAAAAAATTTTTACAAATTTTTAGATACTTTTAGTTATGTTGTACATCACTCATTCTTCCAGTAATTAAAATAAAAATATATGGACTATAATTTTAAAACTACACTTAGGAAATATTTTAAAATATAACCAATATTCAAAGTCAAATATGCAATTTGTGATTTAGATTAAATCTGTAAAAAGCCAGACAAACAAATATAACTTTATGTAATTTATATAAACTGGCATATACCCATCAACTTCTTCTCAGTGAGAATTTTTTCCTGTTTCTCCTTAAAACATGACAACAATAAGCAGCAGTGATTTGATGCTACTGACCCTAATTACATTTTTTCTCTAAAAATTTGCATGGCACCCTGTCTCCATCACAAGTTTAGAAATGTAGACATTTCACAGGTGATTCAAGAAGATGGCTGTCATCTTGTTTTTAAAAAGGAAAATATGCCAGGCATGGTGGCGCACACCTGTAACCCCAGCACTTTGGGAGTCTGAGACAGGAGAATCCTGAGTCCAAAGCCAGCCTCAGCAACCCGGCGAGGTGCTAAGCAACTCAGTGAGACCCTTTCTCTAGGTAAAACACAAAATAGGGCTGGGGATATGGCTCAGTGGTCAAGTGCTGCTGAGTACAATCCCTGGTACCAAAAAAAAAAAAAAAAAAGGCAAATATAAAAATTATGATTTAGGACCACAGTTGTTATTTTGTTTTAAAAGGGACAGGCTAGAAAACGAATCCTCATGTTTGTCTTCTTATTTTATTGAAGAGATAAAATTATTAGTTTTATTTCTTGAATGTTTCATTTATGGTTTGTATGCCTAAAATGAGTTCTATAGAACTGAAAGAAATTTAAATCATATTAAGGAATCACTATCAGTTTCATTCATATAATAATTCTTTGACAGTTATGCACTTTAAAAAATTTTTGTCTATTAGAGTTTGTTATGATTTGGATGTGAGGTGTCCCCCAAAAGCTCACATGTGAGACAAAGAAAGGTTTAGAGGAGAAATGATTGAGTTATAAGAGCCTTAACCCAATCAGTGAATTAATACTCAAATGGGATTAACTGAGAGGTAACTAAAGGTAGGTAGGGTGTGGCTGAATGAGGTGGGTCCTTAGGGGCTTGCCCTTAGGGTATATATTTTATATCTGCAAATGAAGTCTGTCTTTCTCTGCTTTCTGATCATCATGTTATTAGAATATAATATTAGAAGAAATGGAGGCTGCATTTATGGTGCATGTGTGCCATTAAAAGACAACAACAAAACACTGATGAAAGGAAAGGGATAGTAAGGGATTAAAAATGAGTGTTATGGAGGTAGCCATGGGCTGGCAGATTTAAGAGATCTAACCTGGCACTGTTCTGACCCTGCTCATTTCTCACTCATCTGACTAGCAAATAATCCATTAACTGAGGATAACAAATAACATGAACTGATGTTTTAGATTAAGTTGTACTAATTTGAGGATTGTAGTCATTATACTCACTTTTAAACATCTTATTTCAGTGCAATACTTTCTGACTTCTGATATGATGCCATTGTGAGTGACATTATTTCAGAAATCAGGCAGATAACTGGATTAAAAAAAGGAAGAATGAAAATGAGTACAATAAGAAATGTAAGTTGTAAATGGACTGTGTCTGTGCTGCTTAAACTATGAAACAAGTCAATATGAACTTGTTTCTGATCAAAAACATGATCTCGCTGAAGGGAGGTTTTCATTTCAATAGCAAAAATTTAGCAAGAAATAATTGTTAATTCAATAATCATTCAACAAATAAGATGTACAATCTCTCAGTTGAATGGAGAATCTGACTTTGTAATGAAAAACATAGTACGATCCATTTGACACAGAGTAAATGATCAAAACACTGAAAAAAACATTCATATTCCTTCTTTGAATGTAATATATAGGTACTAATGAGGAAGAGATGTTGGAAAATACAAAAAATTAGAGATTTGGCTGATAAAAGAAAATTCACTTAAATAGTGAATGAGCGTTAAGAAAAAGAATTTGATTCAAACAGTTAATAAGTACATTAAACTATTATGTCAAGATATATATAAAACTATATGTTCAATATTTCAATGTACTTTTGAAAAAAGCATATAAATCAGAATATTTTAAGAATTAAAAAGTTTTAAGAATTAAAATTTGCTTTAAAATGCCATATCTTGCTTACATTTAAAATTCATTTCTTCAAAATTCCAACCAAAATATATTTTTGTTGTTTTGAAAACTGAAATTAATATTTTTGTAACTGATTAGAATTATATATATTTATGGTTTACAAGATATTCTGATATATCTACATATTGTATAATGGCTAAATTGAGCTTTTACAAATACATCACTTCACACATTTATCTTTTTCTGTGATGAGAACACTTAAATATATTCAGTATTATTTAAATATACAATATGTTGTTATTAACTGTGTTCGTGGTATACAGGAAATCTCATGAACTTATTCCTTTTAACAGAAATTTTATGTCTTAGACTAACATCTCTCCACTCTTCCCAACTCTCAGCCTTATATGAATTAGACATTTTTTACACTCCACATATCAGTGAGACCATCCAGTATTTGTGATTTGTGCCCAGTTTATTTTACTTAGGATAATATCGTCCAGGTTCATCCATGTTCTCCCAAATGACAGAACTTGCATATTTTTATGGCTGAACAGAATTCCACTGTGTACCTATATACTACATTTTATTTTTCCATTTATCCATTGATGAACACTTGAGCCGACTCCATATCTTGGCTATTGCAAAAAACACTGTGATGAACAGGGGAATTCACTTAACTCTTAAACATATGACTTCATTTTTTTTAGATGTACACCCAGTAGTGGCATATGGTAGTCCTATTTTAAATATTTTAAGGAACTTCCATACAGTTTTTCATGATAAGAATGCTAATTTACACTTCTATCAATAAAATTTAAGGTTTCTCTTTTCTTTACATTCTTGCCAAAACTTGTTATTTTTCATCTTTTTCCATAATAAGCATTCTCACAAGTGTGAGGTGATATCTCATTGTGGTTTAAATCTGTGTTTACCTAATTAGTGATGCTCATCATTTTTTAATATAATTGTTGTCCATTTGTATGTCTTCTTTTCACAAAGAAGAGATCAATATGTTCAATATTTCAATGTACTTTTGAAAAAAGCATATAAATCAGAATATTTTAAGAATTAAAAAGTTTTAAGAATTAAAATTTGCTTTAAAATGCCATATCTTGCTTACATTTAAAATATTCTGATTTATATGCTTTTTTCAAAAGTACATTGAAATATTGAACATATTGATCTCTGTTCAGATCCTTTCTATAATTTTTAATCAGCTTATTTATTTTCTCACATTATTGAATTGTTTGAGCTCCTATATTTTAGATATTAACCTCTTATCAGATGTGTGGTTTACAAATAAATTCTCGTTCTGTACATTGTCTTTTCTCTGTTATTTCCTTTGCTGCACAGAAGCTGTTAGTTTGATGTGATCCCATTTGTCTACTTTTGTGTTTGATGCCTATGTTATAAGAGTTGTATCCAAAAAAATCTTTGCCCAGATGCATGTCATAGAGCATTTTTCCCATTAACTGTCTTCTAGTAGTTTTACATATTCAGGTCCTATGTTTGAGTTTTTAATCATTGATTAAGATTTTGAGTTTTTAATCATTTGAGTTTTTAATCATTGAGTTTTAATAATTGATTTTTTTACATAATATGGATGAGGGCAGAATCTTAGTCTCCTATAAGTAGTTAGGGAATTTTTCCAGGACCATTTATTGAAGAGACTCTCTGGAGGGGTTCTGGTCATGGGAATATACAAGGCAGCATTTCTCTGGCAAGCAAACTCCCAGGGAGTAACAGCCGCCCTATATCCCATGGCTGGAGCATTTTGCAGCTTTTCCAAGACACTCTTATGATAACAAATGCATGCTTGGACAGGATTCGTATCTAACCATAGGCAAAATATCTTCTAAGATATTTTGTAACCTGCTAAGTGATATAGTAAATGATAATGTACTACTGATGGCAGTGGCATCAGTCCACTTTGGTGTTTTTTAATTTTCACCATAGCAATTTTTCACCTCCTTGGGTAAGTTTATTACTAAGCATTCTATTTTTAAAGCTTTTATAAATATAATTTTATCTTGATTTATTTTTTTGGATAGTTACCTATTAGTGCACAGAAATGCTACGTATTTTTGTATGCTGATTTTGTATCCTGCAACTTCACTGAATTTACTAATTCTATTTTTCAGTGAAGTCTTTTTTGAGTTTTCTATATATAAGATAAAATCATCTGCAAACAGTCATAATTTTGCTTCTTTCATTTTGACTTGGATGCCTTTACTTTCTTTTCTTGTCTGTGAGCTCTTGCTACTAATTCCAGTACTATGTTGAATAGATGTGATGAGAGTGGGAATCTTTGTCCTGTGCCTAATCATAGAATAATGCTATTAACTTTTCATTAATGAGCATGATGTTAGCTGTGAAACTTGTTGAATATAGCTGTCTTGAGGTACATTCCTTCCATGCCTAATTGGTCAAAAGTTTTTAATATGAAAGAATTTTGAATTTTGCAAAACTCCATTTAAGAATCTTTGAGATGATTGGATTATCATTCTATTAATGGCTTGTATCATATGTATGACTTACATATATTGAACCATCCTTGCACCCCAGAGATACATTCCAAAGAAATGCAGAGAATAATCTGTTTCTATATTTTTTATCTGTTGTTTTTAGATATACATGAAAGTAGAGTGGATTTTGACATATAATACATGCATAGAGTACAACCCATTTCAAATAGGATCCCATTCTTGTGGTTGCACATGATGTAGAGTTACACTAGTCATGTATTCATATATGAACATAGGAAAGTTTTGTCCAGTAAATTTTACTCTTTCCTATTCCCTTCCTCGCTCACTTCCCTTCATACTCCTTTGTCTAATCCAATGAACTCTTACTCTTCCCCTCACTATCCTCCCTTGTTGTGGGTTAGCATCCACATATCAGAGAAAACATTTGCCCTTTGGTTTTGGGGGATTGGCTTATTTCATTTAGCATGATAGTTTTCCAATTCCATCCATTTACCAGCAAATGCCATAATTTCATTCTGCTTTATAGCTTAGTAATATTCCATTGTGTATATAGATACCACATTTTCTTTATTCATTAACCTCATGAAGGGCACCAAGTTTTGTTCCATAGTTTAGCTATTGTGAATTGAGCTGCTATAAACATTGATGTGGCAGTGTCACTGCAGTATGCTGATTTTAAGTCCTTTGGGTATAGATGGAGAAGTGTGATAACTGGCAAATAGTGGTTCCATTCCAAGTTTTCTGAGCAATCTCCATGCTGCTTTCCAGATTGGTTGCACCAATTTGAAGTCCCACCAGCAATGTATGAGTGAACCTTTTCCCCAATATCCTCAGTAATATTTATTGTTACTTATATTCCTAATAATCACTATTCTGACTGGAGTGAAATACAATCTCAGTGTAGTTTTAATTTGCCTTTCTCTAATTGCTAGAGATGTTGAACATTTTTCATATATTTGTTGACCATATGTATTTCTCCTATCATGAAGTGCCTTTTCAGTTCCTTTGCCCATTTATTGATTGAGTTATTTAATTTTTTTTCTTTTTTGAGTTCTTTGTATATCCTGGAGATTAATGTTCTATTGAGGGGCAGGTGGCAAAGATTTTCTCCAATTCTATAGTAGGCTCTCTCTTCACATTCTTTTTTTTTATAACTCTACTTATTTATTTTTATGTGGTGCTAAGGATTGAACCCAGTGCCTCACACATGCTAGGCAAGCACTCTACCACTGAACCACAACCCTAACCCCTCTCTTCACATTCTTGATTGCTTACTGTGAAGAAGCTTTTTAGTTTGATACCAGTCCATTTACTGATTCTTGATTTTATTTCTTGTGCTTTACGAGTCTTATTGAGGAAGTTGGTTCCCAATATGATGGAGATTTGGGCCGACTTTTTCTTCTAGTAGACACAGGTCTCTGGTCTAATGCCTCATTTTGAGTTGAGTTTTGTGTAGGGTGAGAGATCAGGGTTCAATTTCAGTCTACTACATATGGATTTCCAGTTTTCCAGCACCATTTGTTGAAGAGGCTATCTTTTCTCCAATGTATGTTT
The DNA here is from genome assembly GCA_004024805.1 of Geosciurus inauris. Classification (NCBI taxonomy): domain Eukaryota; kingdom Metazoa; phylum Chordata; class Mammalia; order Rodentia; family Sciuridae; genus Geosciurus; species Geosciurus inauris. Next base: position 13,050 of record PVHX01008720.1, read on the forward strand.
ATGGTGCCTTTCTCCAGTATGAGATAACTGTATTTATGTCTCTGTGTCTTCTATTTTGTACCATTGGTCTATGTGTTTGTTTTGGTGCCAACACCATGCTGGTTTTTTTGTTTGTTTGTTTTCACTAAAGCTCTGTAGTATAATTTAAGGTATGGTATTGTGATGCCTCTTGTATCACTTTTCTCATTAAGGATTGTTTTGGGTATTCTCGGCTTCTTATTTTTCCAGATGAATTTCATGACTGATTTTTCCATTTCTATGAAGAATGTCATTGGAATTTTAATGAGAATTTCATTAAATCTGTATAGAACTTTTAATAGTATGCCCATTTGGACAATAATTCTACATATCCAAGAACACAGGAGATCTTTCCATTTTCTAAGGTCTTCCTCAATTTTTCTTTAGTGTTCTATAGCTTTCATTGTATAAATATTTCATCTCTTTTGTTAAATTTATTCCCAAGTATTTTATTTTAATGTTTAAGGCTTTATGAATGGGATAGTTTTCCTGATTTCTCTTTTAGCTGATTCATTACTAAGGTATACAAATGCAATAGATTTGGGGTATTAATTTTATATCCTGATACTTTGGTGAATTCATATATGAGTTCAAAAAACTTTATGGTGGAATTTTTTGAGTTTTCTAAATAGAAAATCATGTCATTGGAAAATAGGGATAGCTTGAGTTCTTCTTTTCCTATTCATATCCCTTTAATTTCTTTCTTTTGTCTAATTGCTCTGGAGAGGGTTTCATCGACTATGTTGAATAGGAATGGTGAAAGAGAGCCTATCTGTCTTGTTCCAGTTTTTACCAGGAATACTTTTAATTTTTTTTTTCCATTTAGAATGACTCTGGCCTTGGGTTTAACATACATAGCTTTTATAATGTTGAAGTATGTTCCTACTATCCTTAGTTTTTCAAATGTTTTGAGCATAAATGGATGCTGAATTTGACAAATGTTTTTTTCTGTGTCTATTGAGGTGATCATGTGGTTCTTACCTTTAAGTCCATTTATTGATTTCCATATTTTGTACCAATCTTCCTTTCCTGGAATGAAACCAACTTGATTGTGGTGTACCACCCCTTTAATATGTTTTTATATCTATTTGCCAGTATTTTATTAAGGATTTTTGCATATATGTTCATCAGGGATATTGGTCTAAAGTTTTCTTTCCTTGATGTGTCTTCATTGGGTTGTTATCAGGGTGATACTAGCTTTATAGAATGATTTTGGAAGGGTTCCCTCCTTTTCTATCTTATGAAATAATATGAGGAGTATTGGTATAAGTTCTTCTTTGAAGGTCTGGTAGAATTTGGCTGAGAATCCATCAGGTCCTAGGCTTTTCTTTGTTGTCAGTAGGCTTTTGATAGCCTCTGCAACTTAATGCTTGAAACTGATCTGTTTAAATTTTCTATATTCTCTGGATTCAATTTGGGTAGGTCATATGTCCTTAGAGATTTGTCAATGTCTTCATGGTTTCATATTTTATTGGAGTATAGTATTCAAATTAGTTTCTGATTAATGTCTCTATTTCAATAGTTTCAGTGGTGATATTTCCTTTTTCATCATGAATTTTAATGGTCTGAGTTTTTTCTTTCTTCATTAAACATATTTCTTCATTTCTGCATTTTTTTCCTTCATTAGCTTGGCTAAGGGTTTGTTTTTATCAGCTTTTTTGCTATTCTGATTAAAAGATATGAGCAGAACAATTTTAGGGGAGAAAAGTTAATTTGGGAGTTCATGATTTCAGAGGTCTCAGTCCATGGACAGTAGGCTTCATTCCACTAGGCTCAACTTGAGGCTTAACATCTTGGTAGAAGAGTGTGGCAGAGGGAAGCAGCTGACAGAATGAGCAGAAAGCAGAAAGAGAGGTCTATACTTGCCAGATATAAATATATAATCCAAAGCCATGCCCTCAATTTCTATCTCCTCCAGACACATCCTACCTCTTCAACTACCACACAGCTAATCCCTATCAAGGAATTACTTCACTGACTAGGTTAAGACTCTCACAACCCACTCATTTCTTCTCTGAAATTTCTTGCATTGTCTCACACGTGAGCCTTTGGGGGACACCTCATATCCAAAGCATAACAGGGTTTATCAATCTTACTTATTGTTTCAAAGAACCAACATTTTGTTTCATCAGTTTTTTGAATTTTTTTGTCTGTTTCATTGATTTTGGTTCTTATTGTAATTATTTCCTGTCTCTTACTGCTTTTGGTGTTGATTTGTTTATTTTCTAGGGCCTTGATATATAATGCCAGGTTATTTATTTGGAAACTTTCTATTCTTTTAAAGGATAGAAAAATCACACTCAGTGCAATTAACTTTTTTATTAGAAATGCTTTTGTAGAGTCCCAGAGATTTTAATAAGTTATGTCACTATTCTCATTTACATCCAAGTATTTTTGTACTTCATCCCTGATTTCTTCTACTATCCATTGGTCATTCAATAGCATATTATTTAGTCTCCAGGTGTTAGAGTATCTTCTATTTTTTTAATTTTATCATTGATTTCTAATTTCCTTCCATTATGATCTGATAAAATGCAAGGTATTATCTCTTTTTTTTTGAATTGCTAAGAGTTGCTCTGTGGCCTATGATATGGTCTATTTGAGAGAAGGATCCATGTGCTGCTGAGAAGAAAGTATAATACTGTCTTTGATGGATGAAATATGCTACATATGTCTGTTGAATCTAAAGTATTAATTGTATTTTTTAGTTCTATAGCTTATTTAGGGTTGGTTTTTTTGTTTTGTTTTGTTTTGTTTTTTTTGAGAATCTATCCAGTGATGAGAGAGGTATGTTAAAGTTACCCACTATTATTGGGTTGTGGTCTATTTGATTCTTGAAGTTACCCACTATTATTGGGTTGTGGTCTATTTAATTCTTGAATTTGAGAAGGATTTGTTTGATATACACACGTGCTCCAACATTTGGGACATAAATACTTATGATTATTATATCTTGTTGATGTATAATGCCCTTAAGCAGTGCTGTAGTTTGGATGGGGGCTATGCCCTAAAAGGTCATATATGAGACAATGCAAGAAGGTTTAGTAAAGAATTGAGAGCCTTAACCCAATCAGTGAATTAATCACCTGATGACATTAAGTGAGTGGTAATTAAAGGCAAATGGGGTTCGGCTGGAGGATGTGAGCATTGGGGCATGGCTTTGAGATATATATTTGTAATTGGCAAGTGGAGATCTCTCTGCTCTCTTACCATCATGTGGTTGCTTCCCTCTGCCACATTCTTCCTTCATGATATTCTGCCTCACCTTAAGCCCCAAGGAATTGATTTGGCTGTGTATAAACTGAGAACTCTGAAACCATGAGTCCCCAAATAAACTTTTCCTCCTCTACAATTATGCTGGTTGGGTCTTTTAATCACAGCAGTGAAAAAGATGACTAAAACAAACAGTATGAAATGACTTTCTTGGTCCCTTCTGATTAACTTTCGCTTAAAGTCCACTTACCTAATGGGGATAAAAATCCTGTTTGTTTATGTGATGATCCATGTGAATGATGTTTTTTCCCATGTTTTCACCTTCAGTTTGTTGGTGTCTTTGCTTATGAGGTGAGTCTTTTGGAGAATGCATAATGTTGGGTCTTGATTTTTTTTAGTCCAATCTACCAGTCTATGTCTTTTGATTGATGAGTTTAGGGCACTTACATTCAGTGTTATTATTGAGACATGATTTTTGTTCCCTGTCATTTTGATTTATTTCTGGTTCTTAATTTGAATTAGTTTCTCCTTTTATTGACTGTTCTTTTAGTGTAGTTCCTCACTTTGCTGGTTTTTACTTTTATTTTCATTTCTTCTTCATGAAATTTTTTTGAGAATGTTTTGTAGTACAGAATTTCTAGTGAATTCTTTTAACTTTTGTTTTCATGGAAGGTTTTTATTTCATAGTCACTCTGAAGCTTAATTTTTCTGGGTATAGTATTCTTGGCTGCCATCCATTTTCTTCCAGAGCTTGGTATATATTATTCCAAGACCTCCTAGCTTTGAGGGTCTGGGTTGAGAAATCAGCAGAGACCCAGATTAGTTTCCCACTAAATGTCACCTGTCACTTTTGTCTGGAAGCTTTTAAAATTCTGTCCTTATTATGTGTTTTAGGCATTTTCATAATAATGTGCCTCGGTGTTGTCTGTTTAAATTTTGTATATTTTGGGTTCTGTAAACCTCCTGTATTTGGTTTTCTATTTCATTCTTAAGGTTTGTGAAATTTTCTCATTGAAAAAGCTGTGCATACCTTTAGTTTCTATCTCTAAGCTTTCATCTATCCTGATAAATCTTAAGTTTGGTCATTACATGTTATCTCATATTTCTTGAAAATTCTCTTCATGGTCTCTTAACATCTTTTCTCCATGGTCAAATGTATTTTCAAGATTATGTATTTTGTTTTCATTGCTTGAAACTCTGTCTTCCAATTTGTCTACTCTGCTGGTGATACTTTCTAATAAATTTTTTATTTGGTTTAATAATTCCTTCACTTCAAGGATTTCTGACTGATTCTATTTCAGGATCTCTATGTCCTCATTGAAATGATCTTTCACTTCTTCAATTTTCTCTCTGATTTCAGTTCTTATGTCAACTTTTATATCAAAGATCAATTTAACCATGAATTATTAATTCCATCTCTTTCATCTTCTCCACCATGGCATCAATGGATTCTATTGTTGAGGTATTCTATGTTGTTTAAGATGGTTTTTTACCCCCTTTTTTTATATTGTTTGTGTGTCTGTCCATATTTCTGGATGGATCTGATGCTGTAGAATTTCTATCTTATGAGTTTATAGTGTTCCTCTATTTCACTAGTATCTCACAGATTAGGAGGCACACAATGATAGTAATAATCTATGCAAACAATATATAGTAGTAGACTAGGTCCTTAGTTCCTAATTTGATATCTAGCATTCATTTCATTGGCACAAAATGTAGAAAGAGTAGGATAAGACATTTCCACTAGTAAAAATAGTATGCCTTATGTCTGGCTTAAAATCAAACAATAGTTATTGTCTATGATTTACACCATATTAATTACTGCTGTGATATTGTTGGTAGGGGCAGATGTTATATACCTCAATTACTATTTAGAGCTGTTAAGGATAGACTTGGGTATGAGGAAAGAAGGATAGATAGGAGGGTAGAAAAGTGGAATTTCAAAGGGTGAACTGGGCAGATGCAGTGGTCACTTAGGATATGTTGCTAATGTAAAAGGGGAAGAGATAATAAAATAATATAAAGGAGGAGACAGAATGGAATTTGCATGTCAGCAATAGAAAAAGAAGAGAAGGAGACAAGGTTGATAGAGTAGTGGTAAAGACAACACAAAACAAAATCAAAATATGCTCATCAAAAACCCTAGCCCTCAATATACAAGGTATGTGAAAATAACACCTTCAAAAAACAAATAGAGAGGGAGAGAGAAGTAAAACTAGAAATGAGAAGAGATAAACAGGTACGAGTATGTGTAGGAGTCCTTGAATAAATTAGTACATATTCAAATAAAACAAAAACCCAATATAGAACACAAAAAGCAGAATAACAATAACAAAAAATTTGTTGAAATGTTCAGAAATTAAGGAGTCATTTTCACTACCATGGACAAAAAATTCAGGGAGCATATATGCCCAACTGATTTTCTTTTCATTTCCTCTTGAAATATGAACTAATTGTGGGAGTATGGTCCATGGGTTGTAGAGTCCTTACTTTTCATTGTGTTGCTCACTGAGTTGAAGGCTGAGGTTTAAGACTTTACCAATTCCCTTCTTGGGAGATTAGTTTGGGTGGGCCAGGCTCTGGGCTGGGTGTGAGTCAACTAGCTGAGTCAGGCGGGTCTGGTAGCGAAGTGGCATAGTAGGCTAGCTGGGTTGTGGGTGGCATTGAAGCTTCTGGTCATGTCCAAGGGAGAGGGGCAGCTGGCCTGAGCCAGGTGGATCAGTGCAGGCTGGCAGTGAAGCAGTGGCCTGGCATGCAGGGCTATGGGCCGGCAGTGATGATGAGGACTGATAGGCGAAGCAGTGGAGCTGGGTTGGGGGCCAGGGGTTTGAGAAACTGAGGGATGGGGGTCAGAAGGCCCTGGCAGTTGCTGGACTGTTGCTAGACCTAGCCAGTCCAGGGAACCCAGGAACTGGTAGATGCTGGACTGGGAACAAGCTGAGGACCAGGCTGGTGCTGGAACAATGCAAGTGCCAGCCCAGGTGGGCCCCAGAAACCTAGTGGGCACAGAAAAGGCCAGCTGGTCAAGCTGAGATCCAAATGCCCTCGTACCTACCCTTCCAACTGCCTGTCCCACTATCACCAGCCCCATCAGCACCTGCAAGGTACAGGACTCACAGGGATAGGGAGGGCCAGGCTCTCTCCAGCCTCTCTAACCTGTGCTCTCCTGGGTGAAATGCTCCCAATTTCTGACTTTCCACAGGTTTGCAAGGCCCAGCAAAGTCCTTGCTATGCTCAAACAGGCATGTGCTGACCTAGCTGCAAACTTATGGATTTGGTTTTCCAGTTTCCATTGGCTCCATTATACTGTAGTCCCAAGATAACTCCTAAATAATCTTTTTAATATGTGGTAGAATTTAATTCGATTTTCTAGGCTTTTTTCCTACTTGAATATTTCTGCATCCACCTTCATTAGGGATACTGGCCCATAATTCTGTTTTCTTGTAGTGTTCTTACCCATTTTTCATATCAAGGTAACACTGGCCATGTAAAGTAAATTTCAGTTTTTCTCCTTTTCAGTTTTTTTGTTTATGAAAGTTTGGTATTAGTTTTTAAATATTTGATAAAATTCAGCAGTAAATATATCACTTTCTGTGATTTTCTTTTTTGGAAGAGTCTTTATTATTGATATAATCACCATATTTCAGTTTTGGTCTTTTCATCTTTTCTATTTCTTCATGATTTGATCTTGGTAAATTGTATGTGTATAGAAATTTATCTATTTCTTCCAAGTGATCAAATTTGTTGGTGTATAATTGCTCATAGTAACCTCTGAAGATTCTTTGTACTTCTGTAGTATATTATAATGTGTCCTCTTTCATTTGTGATTTTTATTTGAATCTTCTTTTTTCCTTAGTCTTGCTTAAGGTTTGTCAATTTTATATTTCTAAAAAATTGAATTCTTAGTTTCATTGATCTTTTCTTTTACTTTTCTAGTCTCCATTTCACTTATTTCTGCTCTGATCTTTATTATTTTCCTCTTCTCAGTCTGGCTTTCTCACTTGCAGTGTTGATAAAACAAGTATCCTATAGCAGTGTACAAAATGAGAATATTTGTGAAGCAGTGAAAAAGTCAAGGTTGGGATTACAGAGATGCTAGGTCTAGATTTGCTCCATAGTCATGATGGAGCCTGTCTTTACATGATAGCTAATCTGGTCTTTAGAGCATGAGTGCACAGCAAGGGTTTGGTTCTGGGTCCTAGAGAGCAAACTACCTTGTTATGTCCATGGCTAGAATCAGAATACTTTTTCAAAGTTTGCCATTGATTAATTTTATGTTTTTTTTTTTTTTTACAAAAATCTGCTATTAGGTTTTTAAAATTTGGTCATATCTATGTCTTCACTTTGAATTTCTGTGTACATATATGTATATACAGAGGTAAACGTTCCTTTATTTTATTTTTAATACCACGTCTATGTAACTTCCTTACTCACTCTTAAAATTCTTTTTAGATTTGTTTTTATAGAAGATTTCAATTAGAAATATGACATGACTTTTCAAAAATTGATGACTACATAATTCATTGAATAATGCTACTTTTCCCCAAATTTGTAAATTCTATGATTATATTCTAAATTTTAGTTTTATTTTTGTTGTAGTCTAACATTCTGACACTATTTTAACATTATTCAAATTATGCAATAAGTTTTAATGTATATTTAAATATTTATTTCTCTTTATCTTAGGACTTTCATTTTCCAGAAAATGTTCAGCTGTTCACTAAGTTCTTTAGCAAAACATGCTTCTAGCCGGGCACGGTGGTGCAAGCCTGTAATCCCAGCACTTAGGGAGGATGAGACAGGAGAATCGTGAGTTCAAAGCCAGCCTCAGCAATGGTGAGGCACTAAGCAATTCAGTGAGACCCTGTCTCTATATAAAACACAAAATAGGGCTGGGGGTGTGGCTAAGTGGTCGAGTGCCCCTGAGTTCAATCTCCGGTACCAAAAAAAAAAAACTTGCTTCTGAGATTTTACTTGGAATACATTCTATTTATGGTTTATTAAGATAATTTATATCTTTTCAATACTGCACAATCCCATTGAAAAATATGTCATGTCACTCCAGTTATTCTTTGCCATTTCATCATATCAGATCTACAAGATTCCTGTTAAACTTTTATTTAGTTATTCTATATTATTTTCATTATTTGGATATTATGTTCCCATGTTTATATTTTTTATTTCACTTATCTGTCTAAATATATTGGCTAGAATTTCCATAAAAAATGTATCTGTAAAAATAATGGAGTTAAAAGTAAGTACTTGTCATTTATTGCTGACTTTAATGGGCATATCTCTATAGTTGCAATAGTGTGACAGTGGCTATGAATATGGAGTAGATATTTTAAATTATGTTTATGAATTATATTATTATACCTACTTAAGATTGTTTTTAAAAAATCAAGATTGGTTATTTTTAAAATTCTGTATATTTCTAATTAACACTTTCATCTATTAATATAATTGCATTGACACATATTCTAATATTGTGTCATTCTTATATTCTCAGAAGAATCCAATTTGGCTTTCACACTTCATTTTTTATGAGTATATAGATCATAATTATTAGTAACAAAATTGAAATGAGCATAAAAACAAAAGGAGAAGGGATAATTAATTTGATAGGAGGAATAGATCATGAAATCAAGACATTTTAGAAAAATTCAGATTTTTTTAGACCCAGTAGCCAGGGATTTGAAGACATCAAGATATTCCTCCTAACTCAATTTTGTTTTTCTTTGATTATTGTCTTCCTTATTTTTTCCTACTGCTTACAATTTTCTTCATGTCGCCCAGAATAAAGTTGCTTTAAGTACTGGTCCTTTGAAAAAGACTCCTGAATTTTTTCTGGCTCCAAGTCTAGAAATATTTAGAAAGCTTTTCTTCCATGCATTGGACCAAGCAGTCTTAACCCGAATAAAGGTGTTTCCGTGCATAATATTGTTGATCCTATAGCAACCACGTAAATTGGTGTAGTTTTGAGAAGCATTTTCCAAGAAAATTGTTGCCATGGCAGAAACTTTCAGAGGTTTTCATTCCAAGAATATGTCTTTTTTTACTTGCTAAGTTTCATTTAAAATTTTGCAAATTATGATGTAAATGAGATTAGTGAATAAATTTTTAATGTTTATTTTCACTAGTATTGTCAGGTTTTAGTATCAGGAAATTTTGGCCAAATTAAATAAACTTGGAACATTTCTGTCATCTCATAGTTCTGTCAAAGAATATGCAGGTTTCTATTCAGATTTTTAAGCTCCTAATACTTGAAAAAAAGTCTTTCCTGTAGTCTTCTATGAAGTAGGATTTTTTGGTGGCCATAGAAATGCAGAGAGTTTCTCAGAAGTCATCTGTATGGCAAGGACACTCATTTACAATTGCTTTACTGTTTGTAAGAGGAGTCTGAATTTTAAATAGTAACTATAATTGTAACTATTTAAAAAATCTTAAAAGAGTCTATCAATTTGAGATTTCCCTAAAAATGCAAATAAGCTATGTAATTTAATATTTTAGGGAAAAGTATGTAAGAAAAAATAGAATAGATTATAGAAAAATTGCTTGAAATCTATAATAACTCCTATTTGAATGTCATATTTTAGGTCTTTTCTCAGAATAATGTGTTAAAATATTAAAAAAGGAAAGAAAAAGAGAAAGATGGATGTATGGATGGATACAAATAAAACTAATCGCATTAAAATTGAGTTCTATTTGAGTTTCCTAGACAGAAACCCAAAATGTTCAAGAATATAGTATATGATAAAGTTAACATCATAAATATATCAAGAAAAAGGTTATATAAATAGTGTTGCAACAGCCCAGTGGCATCTGAGGAGAAAGTATCATTCACACTTCATATGATAAAGTAGGATAAATTCTAAAAATATACTGTATTAAAATATCAAGTATACCATCATAAAAACATCAGAAGAATTTGGAGTAACCATGCAAAACTTTCAGTGAAAAGAGCTTTAATAAAGTTTAATTCAAAACTTAAAAATTAAAGACCACAAGCAAACTCAAAACATTGCCAAAATGTAAATATATGCAGCTTATGAAGAAAATAAATAAATTCTGTCATACATATAGAACTCCTGGAAACTGATAACTCAGTACAAAAGAAAAATGGGGAAAAAATGATTAGAGAACCTACAGAAAAGGAATCACAAATAGTAACCTTTAAAAATGATCCATCTTATTTATAATATGAAAAATACAAATTAAAACTGTCCTAAATATTCTATTGGCACTGTCATATTGGTACAAGACAAGACTCTCAAACAAATATTATAGAAAAATGAATTCTCTCAACTTATGGAGACAATACAAGGTAATATGAGGTGATAAAATGAGGGAAGTTTAGCAATACTAATGTTCTTCAAAATTAAAAATTCCTGGATCTTTACATTTAATAATTCTACTTCTGGGTCTTTTCTCTACAAATTTACATATGGGAAACTACTTAAATATATATGATTGAATATAGCAGCATATTATTGTTGAAAAGCTTCATATGCATAAATCAGAGACAGATTAAAGGAATCCTGGTATTGTGGTTTAGACATGAGGTATCCCCCAAAAGCTCAAGGGTGTGACAATGTAAGAATTTTCAGAAGTGAAATGACTAGGTTAAGACAGATGTCATTTAATAAGTGGATTAATCCATTGATAAGGATTAACTGAGCAGTAACTGTAGGCAGATAGAATGTAGCTGAAGAGGTAGGTTACTGAGGGCGAGTCATTGAGATTTGGATTTTGTCCCTGGTGAGCTGAACTCCCTGTCTCTGCTTCCTGGCTACCATTTCATGAGCTGCTTTCCTCTGCCATGCCCTTCCACCATGTTCTTCTGCCTCATCTCAGGTTCAGAGCTCTGCAGCTGGCCAACCATGGACTGAATCTCTGAAATCATAGACAAAATAAACTTTTCCTCCCTAAGTTGATCTTTTCACTGTTAAGTATTTTGGTCATAACAGCATAAAAGCTGACTAAAACACATATGGCACATCCTAAATGTATAGATAATTAAGTGAAGATGATTTATATATCAATATACAAAGATCTCTATGACATAATTAATAAAAAGCTGTGTACAGAACAAATTTAAAATGTTCTAAGTTTTGGTACAGAAGAGCAAGAATATATATTTAATCTTGTTTAGGTATGAATGAAACTTTTGAAAGCGACAGAAAATACATTAAATGGTTACTTTAAGGTAGAGTATGGAAATTGGGTAGAGTCAGGATGATTGTGGGCAAGAAAATTTTTCCATGTACCTAATTTTATATATACCATTTTGGACTACATAATATCCAATTGATTCTGCAAAATAAAAATACTCCTTACTTTCAAATCATACTTCTATATGTCAAATAACATTATATAAAGCTCTTCTAAAATACATGTGAACTGAGGTTAATATAATTTAAACATTTATGTTTAGTGATTTTAGAGGAAAAGAGCTCTTTTAAATGAAACCACAATCATATAAATATCTGCAAAATATATGAAAGAAAATAATTTATGAATTTGAGTAGAATAAATGTTCACTTTCAAAGAAATGCACAGGAAGTATTTGATATTGTTTCTCTTTCAATAAAAAAAGAAGCAAGAAAATAGAGACAATATCTTGGGCTATTTTTACTGAGAAAATTGAATTTTGGGAGATCTCTATTTTATCATTTCAAACTATAAAAAGGTGATATTGCTAACATGATATTTTGTCAATGATACTGTCATAGGAAGAAACTATATCAATGATATATTAGGTTATCTTCTGATAATGATTTTTTAAAGAGCCCTGAGGTTATTACTTAAATAGAAAAAGTAAATGAAATTTAGTTTGAATTCTGAAGGGAGATCCACAATAAAATACATTATTTTAATATATGTTCCATAAGTGAGATGTAATCTCTTTCTATTAGCCTCAGGTCCCTTTCCTTCTCTCCTCCTGCTCCATAAACAAAGGAATATAACTGTATCATACATCTTTTTCAATAGCAATTTAAATTTCCAAAGGGTATTTAAACCATACATTCATTAACCAACTTTATTTTTCCAATTCTCTAAAGGCAGGGAAACATGAAGGAGAGAGATAATTCTGCTAAGGTAATTATAACCCCCACTAACCCTTACAAGTCTCATTCTTATTTCAAAGTAATTTTTTCAGTAGTTCATTTGCTCCTTGTTCAGAGAATATTTTAAAAAGAAAAGTTAAGCAATAACAGGTGTACTTGAACAACCTATTTAAAATATCTTCCCATGCTGTTTCTCTCTTTCTGCCTTATTTTTCTCTTCATAGCACTTAACCACCAACTTCCATAATTATACAGTTTTTGATTACTCTTACCTACAAGAATGGAGTTCACATTGCTTACAACAATGATTATATTTAGTATAATCAACAATGATTATATTTAGTATAATATGTTCTTTTAGTTAAATTATTATTACTACATGTTCATATATGTTGTCATGTATATATAATCTGAAACTTTCACAGAATTCTTCCTATTTGAAGAGAATAACCTGAGCATGATGAATAAATGTGTAGTGGAAAAATATTTCTGACTTCAGACTTTAACACAGCATCGTATAGATTTATCAAAAAATAGAGAGAACAATAACACACACTCTACATTTGTTGAAAGCAGGAGACACCTCTCATTTTAATCTGCAATATAAGAAACTGGAAACAAATGGAGAAATGATAATGACTTAGCAGAGGAGAAGGGGGGACAAGCCTAAGTGTTCATACAAAAGAGAAACATTCAAGCACAAAATCAAGTAAAGGTAGAGGAATTGACTAGGTCTGCCTAAGAAGCAGCATAACTGAGAATTCTTGTCTCATCTCCTCATTTACAAAAATGTAGAAAGATTTATTATATAGAGAAATTGAACCACAGAAGTTTTACATTTAGGGACCTCATTTCAGTATAAAACAAAGGTAAGGGGCTAGACTACAGATGAAAAGAGAAAGTGACATTCCATAAAATGAATAGTAGCCATTCTGAGACACCAGAAATGAGCCTCATATCCCTGGAAGTTTATATAAGGAAGCCTACCCTCAACATGGAGAAAAGTTCTATGAGTGTTAACATGTGGGATGCCTCAATTACAAAGATGGAATTTTTTTGACTACTAAATCACTCAAACTCCCCCAATACATGAAGTGTCGCATTCTTAAACATGAAACATAAATGTTAAGCCAATGGCCTCCAGACATTAAAGGCAAGCCTCCCACATGAAAAACAGGGACCAAAACAAGAAAACACATTTTACAAAGCATTCAGAATAAAGAGATATAAGCAGACAAACATTTCCAAAATTTCATAATTAATCACAGATCTAAATGTCAAATGCTGAATTATAAAACTCCTAGAAGAGAAGATAGAGGAAAATCTATTGGGCTTAGCAATAAATGTTTAGAAAGAACATCAAGGGCAAAACACATGAAAGAAATATGTAAGCTGTATTTCATGTAAATTAAAATATTCTACTCTACAAATGATACTATAAAAACAAAAGGAAATCACAGACTGGGAAAATATTTGCGAACAGCATATCTGATAAATGGCTATTATCCAAAATATACAAGTTATTATTATTTAGTAAGAAAACAAAAACTTGATTAAAAATAGGCCAGAAACCCCAACAGATACCTCATGATAAAAGACATACAGATGGCAAACGAGAACATATATCATAAAAGAAATGCAACTTAAAAGGAGATATCATTACTTATGAGTTAGAATAGTTAAAAACCATTCCTCACCCCTGATAAAATGGTCCAAATTCATAACAGTAAGAAACACAAAATGATGTCTACAATTCATTCTTGGCAAGAACCCAAAATGGCACTGTCACTTAGATATTTTGAGGATTGTTATTATAAAACTAAGCATAATCTTACCAAACAACATAGCAATCATGCTCCTTGGTATTTATGCAAAAGTGTGGAAAACTTAAGACCACACACACACACACACACACACACACACACACACATGACACAAACACACAAAATGAACAGGGATAGGTACAGCAAGTTTTTTCATAATTGCCAAAATTTGGAAGCCACCAAGCTGTCCTTCAGTAGGTGAATTATAGTACATCCAGACAATGGAATGTTATTCAGCATTAGAAGCAAATGAGCTTTCAAGTCATGAAAAGACTTAAGAACAGATTATTAAGTAAAAGAAGCCTGTCTGAGAAAGCTAAAATGCTAAATGATTCCAATTATATGACATTCCCAAAAGATGAAAATATAGAGACAGTGAAAATATCCATGTTTGCCTAGCATCGTGGGGAAGGGAGATGATGAAATGGTGTTTGGTAAAGAAAAACTGACCCCAGGAACAGGATAGCAATCTCAGATAAGTACCAATGTACTACATTCAATCTCAAACAAATTAAGATGTAGAGGAATTAATATATGCAACTAAAAAGTAAAAAATAAAGAGAATAAATAAAAAACATGTAAGAGTATCTTTTATCTAGGGATAAGGAAAAATTTATATAATCCTGAAAATTTAAAACCCATAAGGGAAAAATTTTAATACACTAAAATTAATTATTTTCATTTAATAAAGGATACCACAAATTAAATTAATCAGTACGAAACAGGGACAAGTTACTTGCAATGTCTAAAATTGACAAGTGTGTTAGAA
>PVHX01008720.1:28040-81254 GCA_004024805.1 Geosciurus inauris
AACTAAAAAAAAAAAAAAGATAAATAAAATTGGATACATGGCCTCTTCAATTTCTTAAGGATATTGAGTTCATGTTTTCTTTTTTTTTTTTTTTTTTAATTTTTTGTTTTTAGTTGTAGATGGACACAATGTCTTTATTTTACTGCTTTGTATATGGTGCTGAGGATCGAACCCAGGGCCTCATGCATGCGAGGCAAGCGCTCTACCGCTGAGCTACATTCCCAGCCCCTCATGTTTTCTTCTTTAGTGAGCTTTGGTAGTTTTTGTCCTAAGGCATCTATTCATTTATTTAAATCATTGAGTTTACTAACCTTAAGAATGTTCTTAATATTCCCTGATTATCCTTTATATGCATGGCAATTTGTAGAAAGGAACCTTATTCCTGTTGTTGGTAATTTGTTATTCATTTACTTAGCAGGACTAGGGACTGGACCAAGGGTTGTTTTCCCACTGAACTGCATCCCCAGACTATTTGACCTTTTGAGACAGGTGTGTCACTACATTGCCAAGGTTAGCTTTGAATTTGGGGTCTTCCTGGCTCAGCCTCCACGGTAGCTGGGATTGTAGGCACGCACCATTTTATTGGGCTGTGATATTGGTAAATATGAATGTTCTCTTCTTTTCTTTTCTGGCCAGCCTAGATACATGTTTATCAACTTTATTGATCTTTCCAAAGAAACAGCTATTTATTTCACTGAGGTTTCTTTTTGTTTTATATTTCATGAACTCATTTGTTTCTATCATTTACATTCTTCTACTTACTTTGGGCTTAATTTGTTTTTGTTCTCTGACACAAATATTTCCACAGTTAAAGTAAAACTAAAAAACATATCACTGAGTAAATGGAGAAAGAACAATTTAAGAACACCATCAGAGACTTACAAGCTGAATCTCCTCATTTTTTTCCTTTCATATTAACATGATGTTGAAGAAAATATGCCTTATTTCCTAATTAGGCATACTTATACTCAATATGAATTTTTTTTAATTTTCTGGCCCTTTTTAACATTATTACGATTAATCATCATAATCAGTGACAAAGTGAGGAAGTTGTGCTAATGCAACATCTTATTGGCAGCATTTTACTTTCAAGGAGAAAAGGCAACAAAAATTTTGTAGCAACAGTAACAATATTGTGTTGTTTATTTTTCTTTTCAGCAGGTTTTTGTCCCATAAGTAAATTGTAATGTGAAGATAATGCTTTCTTAATGAATAAAAAAATCCTAAAGAAAGTAAAGTTTTATAAAAAAAATTGCATTTGCTTGGATTCATATAGGAACAAAATAAGGAAAAAAGGATAAGCTACCATCATTAAAATAATTTAATATATATTACTTTACACAAGAGCAAAGATTTAACATTTTTAATTTATACATATATATGTATTATATGTGTGTGCACATATATATAAAGCAATTCCCCATGTAAAATATTTGTTCTTTTTATGCTTATTTTAAATTACAGAATGAAAACTTCCACCAAATTAGTTCAAAAATTTACTTAGGTTGACTACTGAGGATTTGATTATAAAAATAGGCAGGTAATGCTGAGACCAATAAGGTCATCATAAAGGTGGTGTCTAACCATTCCTAGTCATATTATACCTCTGCCACCTGTCACAAAGGATTCTGTGGGTACAATTTAAGCTATGGAAAAAGCAGTTCTTAACCGTTAAGAGATATTTCCTTCTCTAGGCAAAAGAATACATTAATTATTTATCCATTTTTACAGAAAGGGAACAAACCACTATTTTCTTTTTAGCTGTATATTGACAAAGGTCTGATTTTTTGTTTGTTTGTTTTTATTATGCATCTTAGAATGTTTTTCCCACTATTCTATAGCAAAACCTCAAGGGATGTTGAGAATCATGCTACGGCTGTTTCCAACTTCTATAAAGGAAGAACCAGTATTATCACTGATACAACAAATATTGCAATTCATAGTATAATTATCCGAGATAATTTTTGCATTTTATGTTCCTTCTATCAATTTTTCATATGATCACATGAACATGCATGAACACCCTCTCAATAAACTTTCGAAAAGGGATTTCCTTCAGAAATTAAGACTGTCTTCCGTTATTTGTATTTGTTAAGAGTTGCTTTATGGCATAACATATGGTCTATTTCAGAGAGGGCTCTATGTGTTTCTGAGAAGAAAGTGTATTCAAACATTGATGGATGAAATACTCTATGCCCATCTTTAAAGTCTAAATTGCTGATTGTATTATTTAGTTCTATAATTTCTTTGATTAGTTTTTGTTTGGAGGATCTATCCATTGGTGAGAGAAGTGTGTTAAAGTCACCCAGTATTATTGTGTTGCAGTCTCTTTGATTCTTGAAATCAAGAAGGGTTTGTTTGATGTACATAGATGCTCCATTGTTTTGAGCATAAATATTTATGATTGTTATGTCTTGTTGATGTATAATTCCTTTAAGCAGTATGAAATGTCCTTCTTTGTCCCTTCTGATTAACTTTGGCTTGAAGTCCACTTATCTGAAAAGAGGATAAAAACTCCTGCTTGTTTATGAGATCCATTCTATCAGATCACAATGGAATAAAATTAGAAAGCAATGATAAAATAAAAAATAGGAGGTACTTTAACACCTGGGGACTAAAGAATATGCTATTAATGACCAATGGATAGCAGAAGAAACCAGGATGAAATAAAAAATACTTAGAGGTAAACGAGAATAGTGAGAAAACATATCAAAATCTCTGGGCACTATTAAGGCAGTTCTAAGTGGAAAGTTCATTGCATTGAGTGCATTCTTTAAAAAAAATAGAAAGTTAGCTGGACACAGTGGTACATGCTTGTAATTACAGCAGCTCAGGAGGCTGAGGTAGAGGATCATGAGTTCAAAGCCAGCCTCAGCAACTCAGTGAGACCCTATCTTTAAATAAAATACAAAATAGGGCTGGGGATGTGGTTTAGGGACTGAGTGCTCCTGAGTTCAATCTTCATTACAAAAAAGAAAGAATGAATAGAAAGATAGAAAGTCATTGAATATGCAACCTAACATTGCATATCAAGGTCCTAGAAAAAAAAGAAAAAACCAACACTGAAAGCAGTAAAAGACAGGAAATAATTACAATCAGACTTGAATCAATGAAATTGAAACAAAAGAAACAATTCAAAAAATTGACAAAACAAAAAGTTGGTTCTTTGAAAAAATAAATAAAATTAATTGACCCTTAGCCACTCTAATGAAGAGAAAGAGAAAGAACACTCAAATTACTAAAATTCATGATGAAAAAGGAAATATCATGATGGATACTACTGAAATACAGATGATAATCAGAAATTATTTTGAAATTTTACTCCAATAAAATAGAAAATCTTAAAGACATTGAAAGATTTCTAGAGACAAATGACTTACCCAAACTGAATCAGGAGGACATACACAGATCAATTAAACAGATCAATTTCAAGCAAGGAAATAGACACCATCAAAAGTCTACCAATTAAGAAAAGCCCAGTACCACATGGATACTCAACTGAGTTCTACAAGACATTCAAAGAAGAATTAACCCCAATGCTCCTCAAATTATTCCATGAAATAGAAAAGGAGGGAACCCTTCTAAATTCATTCTATGAAGCTAGTGTCACCCTGAATCAAATACTACACTAAGACATCAAGGAAAGAAAGCTTAAGACCAATATCACTGATGAACATAGATGTAAAACCTCTTAATAAAATTGTGGCAAATCACATACAAAAACATATCAAATGGGGCTCATCCTAGGGATGCAAGGTTGGTTCAACATATGGAAATCAATAAACATAACTGATCACATTAATAGACTTAAAGGAAAGAATCATATGATTATCTAAATAAATGCAGAAAAAGCATTCGACAAAATACAGCATACTTTCATGGTCAAAACACTAAAAAAACTAGGCACAGTAAGAACATACCTTAAAATTTTAAGAGTTATATACAAAAAGTCCAAGGCCAATATCATTCTAAATGGAAAAAAATTTTTAAAGCATTCACTGCAAAAACTGGAACAAGATAGTGATGCCCTCTTTTACCAATCCTATTCAACATCATTCTTGAAACCTTAGCCAGAGGAATTAGACAAAAGAAAGAAATTAAAATTTACTAAAAGGAAAAGAAGAGTTCAAATTATCCCTAATTGCCAATGACATGATCCTATATTTAGAAGACCCACAACTCCATTAGAAAACTTCCAAAACTCAGGCGGGCACAGTGGCATATTCTTGTAATCCCAGAAGTTTGAAAGACTGACACAGGAGAATGCTGAGTTCAAAGCCAGCCTTAGCAACAGTGAGGCACTAAGCAACTCAGTGAGACCCTGTCTCTAAATAAAACACAATAAAATGGCTGGGGATGTGGCTCAGCTGTTGAGTTCCCCTGAGTTTCACCAAAGTGGAAGGACATAAAATTAGCATCCATAAATCAATTGAATTCCTATACATCAATGGTGGATCTACTGAAAGAGAAATTAGAAAAATTATCCAATAGCCTCAAAAAAATTTGTGAATCAATCTAGTAAAAAAGGTGAAAGACTTCTACAATAAAAACTACAGAATACTAAAGAGAGAAATTGGAGAAGACCTTAGAACATGGAAAGATTTCTGATGCTTTTGAATAGGCAGAATTAATATTGTGAAAATGGCCATACTACCAAAAGGGCTATACAGATTTAATGCTATCCCTATTAAAATTTCAGTGACCATCTTCATAGACAGAAAAAGCAGTCATGAAATTCATTTAGAAAAATAAGAGTAGCAATCCTTAGTGAGAAAAGTGATGCAGGAGGCATCACAATATCAGAACTGAAATTATATTAAAAAGCTGTAGTAACAAAAATGGCATGGTACTGGCACCAAACCAGATACATAGACCAATGGTACAAACAGAAGACAGAGAGATAAACCCACATAAATACAATTATCTCATACTAGACACAAAAAACATGCATTAGAGAAAATATAGTCTCTTTAAGAATTGATACTGGGAAAATGAAATTCATATGTAGCAAACTGAAATTAAACCCCTCTCACCCTGCTCAAAACTCAACTCAAAGTGAATCAAGGACTTAGGCATTATACCAGAGACTCTGCGCCTAAGAGATTAAAAAACTAGGTACAAATCCATGTCATGTCAGCTGGGGAACTGACTTCATTAACAAGACTCCTAAAATACAAAAAATAAAATCAAAAATCAATAAATGAGATGGAATCAAACTAAAAATCTTCTTTACAGCAAAGGAAACAATCAAGACTGTAAAAAGAGAGCCAACAGAATGAGAGAAAATCTTTGCCACCTGCACCTCAGATAGAGTATTATTCTCCAGGATATACAAAGCACTCAAAAAACATAACACCAAAAACACAAATAACTCAGTCCATAAATGGGCAAAGGAACTGAAGAGACACTTCACAGAAGAAGATACACAATTGGTCGACAAATATGTGAAAAAATGTTCAACATCTCTAGCAATTAGAGAAATGCAAATTAGAACTACACTGAAAGAGTGTATCTCACTCCAGTCAGAACGCCAATTTTCAAAAATATAAGTAACAATAAATGTTGGCAAGAATATGGGGAGAAGGCACATTTATACAGTGCTGGTGGGACTGCAAATTGGTACAACCAATCTGGAAAGCAACATGGAGATTGCTCAGAAAACTTGGAATGGAACCACTATTTGACACAATCATCCCTCTCCTCAGTTTATATCCAATGGACTCAAAACAAGCATACTATATCAATGTTTATAGCTACTCAATTCACAATAGCTAAACTGTGTAACCAATCCAGGTGCCCTTCAACAGATGAATGGATAAAGAAAATGTGGTGTATTTACACAATGAAATATTACTCAGCCATAAAGAAGAATGAAATTATGGCATTTGCTAATAAATGGTTGGAACTGGAGACTACCATGCTAAGTAAAATGAACCAATCTGAAAAAAACCAAAGGCCAAATGTTTTCTCTGATATGTGGATGATAACTTACAATAAGTGGTGGAGTGGGAAGAGTAGCACTTTGGATTATATGAAGGTGAATAAAGGGAAGGGAGGGGAATGGGAATAAGAAAGATAATAAAATAAATCTGGCACTACTATCCTATGTACATATATGATTACATGACCAATGCAATTCTATATCATGTACAACAAGAACAAGAATTGATACTCCATGTGTATGTATAATATGTCAAAATACATCCTACTATCATGTATAACTAATAAGAACAAATAAAAATATACAAAAAGAATACACAGATAATAGATGAGAGGCAACTGGAAGTAACAATATAAAGCTTTTAACAAGACCTATAAATATTATTAACTAAAGTTGTATCAAGTAAAAGAATATATTGTTGGCCCTCCTAAACATAGATTCAACAAAACATAGACCAAAAATTTTTAAAATATTCTGTCTATACTGAACATATATGAACATATTAGGTTATTATTCTCTAAATACTATAGTATAAGAACTATTTACACAGTATTAAACTAGAGATGATTTAAAGTATTGAGGACAATGTATGTAACTTACACAAATACTATGCCATTTTATAGAAGAGACTTGAGCATCTGCAGATTTTGGTATCTGTGAGACCCTGGAAACAATCCCTACAAAATACCAAGGGATGTCTATATATCATATTAAATTTATCATTTGACTGAACTATAACAATATAGCACTCCTTCATGTTCATTATTTTGTATATGTTTATTTCTCTGAAATTATTATAACTAATATAATTAACCACTTAATTATTAACTTTAACAAAGTAATTAACTTAAAAAGAAAAAGACTCTCTTCCCAAAACCACCTTCAAATGGTCTAGCACTCTCTTACTACTTAGACCTGTTTTTTTTTTTTTTCAATGCCCCCTTCTTAGCCTTTACTTTTCACTTTAAATGAAATAATCACAAAAGTGCCAGACAGAAAAACAGGAAAATCATGGCATCTACAGCATTGAGAAAGTCAATATGAATGGGAGCAAACAAGTAACTATGTTAACTTTGCAGAGGTAAATCACCTCAAGTCTCTACTTGTAATTATGAACACAAAGGAAACTTCTAAATTTCTCCCTAATTTTTTATATTCCCTCTTTTGGCTCATAGGATACTCTAGGTGCTATAATCTTCATTTTCTCAAGTCTGGCACTTTGGTGGTTGTGAAAATTAAAGGCTAAGATATAATATTCCTTTTTATATCACAGAATTGGCTATTCTAATTAAAATGTATAATATGCCAGGTTCATTGAACATTTTCCAACTTTAAAAATAATGAAGAACTCTAAAGGAAACATTTTAAAAATATACATTATTATTTTCCACAATATGGAAATACGCCTTTAACTGTTAAGTCTTCTAATTTCTCTGTTTGACTAAAAAATCACTAACAAAGCAATTACCTCAAGGCTGAGACACTTTTGTTACATTAAAAATGAAAAAAATAATAATAGAAAATGAAATTTAAGAAAATATGAAATGCTTTTTGATTTATATCAAGGTAATGTACATCAACCATTTTAGGGTAGTGGTTATATTTATGAAAACAGATGACAATCATATATATATTATTTTATAAATACATAATATTAACCATATATTAAGCAAATAATAAGCATATATTATACATACATGTGTGTATATGTAATATATGTTTCCAAGACTAAGAATAATAATAATATTTAGATCACCTGAGATTTTGTGCAAAATAAAGATAAAATTAGTAGTACCATGATTTTCTAATGTAGCTTCTATTAAAAACAAAAATAGTAAAAACTAAAAAATAAGCAAATCTTAAGTTGCTTATGGGCTTGTTGAATTTAATTCCATTAATGACATTTCAGTCTTCAACATTAAAATATCATTATCCAAATAAAAACTGTTTTAATTCATTTATCTGAATTGTGTTAAGGTGATTAGGACATAAAAACTATGTCAGGACATTAAAATATGATATAAAAAGATGAAATTAAAAGACTCATAAGGCCAAATATACTATTTTAACTTCTGTCCTTAGGCAAATTGTTTAAAATTACAACACTGTTGATTTTTAAACATAAGTAGCAATCTGAAAATAACTTTCATTAATACTATACCTTATTTGTTAAATTAAGCTTTCAGCAAAATTAGCATACTTAATAGCATGATTTATCAACAAGGACAATTTCAGCACTCACTTTCTGTTAGGTTACAACTCAGTGAAGCACTAAATTACTCTTGTAACAAGAAGTCGCTAAATGATTTTTTTTTTCAAAAATTTACAATTGCTTGCTGAGTTTGCCACAAACCAAAAAATCTATGTGAGGTACAAAGAAACAAACATTTTGTAGTAAAAACTTGTTTGGATTTTCTTATGATTATCCAGTGATAGTTGTTCAAGTTGAAAGTTATAAGACTTGAGTATTTTCAAGCATTTTATGCCAGCTAGGTTTTACTTTGAACTTAGCTATATTCAGTCAATGTAATTAATAAGCATGTAAATATTGTGTTCTCTTGCTATAATTTTAGATAAAATGCATATTGGAGATTTGGCAGGTGGCCTGAAGGGGCAGTATCCCACTGGCACAATATCAACTAGTTCAGATTCAATATTACCTGTAATATTAAAACCAGCAGTTCTAAAGAGATAATTTTACCACCATTGAAGAGTAGTTTGAACTACATATATGTGTGGAATTTATAGTTTTTAAGAGCAAGTGAAATGCTTGTTCAAATGCTGCCTGAAATTACCAGAAGATGGGTCCTAATCTAAGGAAGCACTATCATCTCTCTGAGATGATAACCAGCATATATTCTTACTTTAAAGTTTGAATGAAATAAAATGCATTTTTGGAGATTGCTATTACATTTTTAGAGTATGTTTTAGTTGTTCAGAGGATATATGTAATCCAGCAAGACTGCAAAAAGGAAGTGATATGTCCTATTAATGATAATTCTGTTCGTATGTGTGTGGAAGATAAATGATTAATAGTCTGTTAATAAAAACTACTGATTTTTTAAAAAATTTAACTTAAAAATGTTAAAATGCCTTATGTTAAATAAATCAATGATAAATTTATCAATCAATGAGGGAAATGTGAAGTAGGGAGGAGAAACAAAGAGTGATTGAAGAATTCTTTGATCAACTGTTTTCTTCATTTAAAAAATGCAATTATTAACATAATCCCTCTGTAACCATATACAATAATTGACTTCCTTAATGTTAACTATGCATTTGTGAGTTTTATTTTATTAGGAAGAAGTTCTCATAAGTAAATATTTTATTAGTTTTCTTTTAAATTTGAAGGAAGGTCCCCATAGAAAGTTACAAAATATACTCATTGTACATGCACAGGAAGATTTCAATTAAGATGTATCCTAATTTTCTTAGGAATACATATAATAAATTTGATATAAGATATCAACTTAAACGCAAGTCTGTAACACCACATTTTAACTATTCTTAATCGAAGTGACCAAAGGATTTTGAAACAGAGAAGACTCCCTGAGTCACAGTGGTACCTAGGAAAATGTATCACCCACCTATTTCAAGAAATTTTATACTATATATAGGGAAGTTGGGACCATATTAAAGAAGGACAATTAGAGTCATCAAAAATCCAATTCTGAGAAAGACAGTATAAGATGTTCAGTCACTGTCAGGGTTACCAGCACATTCCTGCTGGAGTATGAACTGGCTGGGAAAACAAAAATGTTTGAAAATAATCAATAAGGAACAAAAGACAATAGGCAGGAAATAATTTTGAAGCAGGAGCCTGATGGGTCTTCCAGCCCTGATAGGAACTGGAACTGAACAGGGAAAAGGCCCAGATTCTTTATTTAAGGGAAAACACATCAAAAGGTTTCAGCATGGCAGGCTGTTTGAAGAAAACAGTATAAAGATGGCAAAAGAAAGTTGTTTGGGGCGAGGAAGGTTACACCCACCCCAGGGGCTGCATTTGAACCCAGGGCTGTGAGCTAAGGTAGGGTGTCAGCTTCATTACGGAACAATCTGCAACTGGTGGATCCACACCAGGAGTTCTCAGAGAAGCAACACCTCTGCCTTGTGTTGGCTCAGACATACCCATAATTCATGCATAGCCTCCAACAACTTAACATAAATTGGACTAACATGTTGCTCTTATTTATTTTGTGATTATTAACTAATTTGATAAACAAAACCTCCAGAAAACTAGAGAGTATCTTTCTAATGGCACCAGAACCTACTTTAGTATTAAAAAATAAAGGAATCAAAGCATAAAAAGTACGTGATCCAGCCTGTTCTAGTCAGCTGTTTTGCTGCTGTGACCAAAAGACCTGAGAAGAACAATTTTAGAAGAAAAAATGTTTATTTGAGGACTCATAGTTTCAGAAGCCCATAGTTTCTCAGTCCTTAGAAAGCCAGCTCCATTCCTCAGAACTGGAAGCAAGGCAGAACGTCATGGTGGAAGGGTGTGGTGGAGGAAAGCAGCCAGGAACATGGTACCAGACAGAGAGGGAGACTCCCCTCACGGACAAAATTCACACCCCAAAGACCCACCTCCTCTAGCCACACCCCATGAACCTACAGTTACCACACTATCAGGATAGTTAATCACTATCAGGGTTAATGTACTGATTAGGATAAGGCTCTCTTAACACAATCATTTTACCTCTAAGCTTTCTTGCACTGTCTCACAAATGCGTGTTTTGGAGAAACACCTAATATTTAAACCATAATATTATCCCACCTGATGCTTCCTAAATTAAAGAATATTGATATAAACAAGGATGACCTAAGGAAGATCTGCTTCCAAGTAGGTAAACTACATCAGGAAACAACTGTCCTGAGATATCAAGCAAATATAACCAGCCCAAAACTAATGCAGCAGGTAACTGGACATTATGATATTGACAGCTTCTATTCCTTGATGGAACAGACTATAAAACCAAGAAGCAGAACAAGCAAAAGCATAATAAATATCTAGATTGTAAACTAAGCCAAAATGAAGGCAAAATACAGAAATATGTTGACATAAACGTAGCTTTGTTATAGAAACATCACAAAGACCAAAGAGTCCTGACTGTGGAGAAAGATTTATATGTTTGTCTAGGCTAACCCCCACTGATCTCCATTACTTTTAAAGTACAATATCATTGAACTTATAACCAGCAGAATTCTATCATAATGTCTGGGACATTTTTCATCTGTCCACTTCAGTGATTTTTAAGCAGTTTTAAAGCTGATCCACATGAAATTGCCATTATATGGCACTTTTTACAAGGACATAAATGACAATTTCATGTCATTTACTCAGTGCTTGATCCAAATTGTGGTTTCCTCTACAAATTTGAGTAAAGACAAGAAGAAAAACATCAGAATCTCTTTGAAAAGAATATGAACTATAAAAGAAATTTCAAAGTTGCAGAGGAAAAACAAAACATTTTGAATAAAATCTAATACACAAATTTTACACGCACACACACACAGAACTGGAATATGCTTTGGACACTCTTTAAAATTTCCTTATTATAATTTATAGCAAGAGTCTAGTTGTTTCATCTTACTCAATCTTCACAGCAACCCTATAAGCTATGTTCAGTTATCCACATTTTATTACATATAATTGATTGCTGTCAACACCCAATGAAAACATTCTTTCAAGGTTTTAATGAGATATGGTAGTTTGTTGTTAGCCTATACTCCTAATTGCTATCAAACATTTCTTCTCTTGATGTATCATAACAGATGTATACATTCACATGGACTTGTACTCACAAATGTTAAAAAGTTGCACTTAAAATGAAAGAGAAAATAATTGGAAAATAATTACAATTGCCAAGAAATTACAAGAAAGATTGTGTGACTATTTTATCTCAAAATGATGCATGACATTTTTCATATTAGACATTATAGTTTTCATCTCCAGAAGTTATACTTGTATGTGTTTTATATTTTCTATGATTCTACTTACCATGTTTACATTTTTTTAAGTTATTAAACAGATGAAAGGTTTTATTATCCTTGTACTCTATGTTCTATATGTCATTTCCAGGTCACTTTGAATTGATTGACAGTTATATAATCATTTGGGGTCATGTTTTTCTGTTTCTTGTCATGCCTTGTAATTTTTATTTGATTGCCTAATATTGTGATTTTACTTTGTTGGGTTCTAAATTATAAAATTTCTTTAAATATTCTTGATCTTTGTTCAAACAAATACCATACACTAAATGGTTTAAATTACATAAATGTATGTCCTTATAATTCCAGAGGTCCAAGATAGGTGTTAGGAGGATTCATTTATTTTGAGACCTCTTTCCTTGGTTCATAAATAGCTGTCTTACTGTGTCTTCACGTGGTTTTCCTGTGTGTTTATGTTCTAATCACTCCTTTTTAAAAAACTTTAGTCACCTATACAAACTTATTTTACCTTAATTATCTCTTTAAATTCCTATTTGTAAATAAGGTCACTTTCTAAGTTACTGGGAACAAGGACTTCAACATATGAATTTGGGGACAACACAACTTAGCCCATAACAGTATGTTCAGTGTGACAAATACAAATCAAAGATACCCATGCCCCACATGAGCAGACATTACCAAAACCTCTAGAATTTCCATTTGTCCATTTCTATTCCTCCTCCTGTCTCTTTCATGAAGGCAACTACTCTCCTGATTTCTAATCCTATTGATCATTTACACCTATTGTTGAACTTTATAGAAACAGTCACACAGTAAATATTATATTGTGTCTTTCTTCTTTCAAAAAGTATATATTTTTTCATTTTGTTTGTTTTTATCCAAAGTGAAAAATCTATTTTTATTTTATCCTGGAATACCTTTTTATTTGTTTGCAAAACTACTGTTGCAAATAATCTGTCGTGTGTCATGTTCTTCTTTGCTAATGATTAACATATACAATGCTAGGTGCTGTGCTGAATGCTCTTTTTAATTATACAACATTAGGATTTATTTTGACATTATATGATGGAATATAATTTGCTCTAACTCAATCCCCAGTACTTCCCCTTTCTCTCCCATCCTCCATCCTCCATCCTCATTTCCTTCCATTACTGATCCTTCTGCTATTTATTTAAAGTTTTTGTTAAATAGTGCCTTACATTATTAGTATATATACATAATGGTGATATTTACTATGGTATATTTATATATGTACATGAAAGTTAGGTCAGATTCATTCCACTGTTTTCCCCTTATCCCTTTCCGAATCTTCCCTCCCCCTCAATTCCATTGCTCTACTCCACTGATCTTTCCAAGAGCATGTTTTTGAGATTCATCTTCATTGTTGTATAAACTCGTAGTTCATAATTTTTAATGCTGAATAGTACTTCACTTTATGATTATACCACATATCTTATCCATTTTTATGTTGCTTCAATAGTATGTAATTATGAAAAATATGACAATGAACATTTTTGTACACCTATAGATAAAGTTCCTGCAGAGAGTATATGTGGGGATGGAGTTGTAGCTCAGTGGTAGAACGCTAGCCTAGCATGTGTAAGGCACTGGGTTCAATTCTCAGCACTGCATATAAATAAATAAATTAAATACAGGTCCACCAACAACTGAAAAGAAATTAAAAGATAAAGAAAGTATATGTGTGTTTAGCTTTCTGAGAAACTGTCAACCAGTTTTCCATAGAGAATGCGCTGAAATGAACATTTTAAATTAAAGCTGAAAATATAAAAGCTGCATGATTCCAACATTAAATATATATAATATATATTTATGCACAAATATGATTAGAGGATAATATCAAAATGCCAGTAGCAATTATCTTTAATAGTAGGATTATAAGCATTATTGTTTCTTATTTTTATTTTCTCATATATCCATAGTTTTTGAATAGAAACAGATTGTGTTTCTATTTAAGAGAAAAAATAAGGCTCGTTACATATATATATATAATGTGTGTGTATATATACATATATACATATATATTCAAAATAACACTCATTATTTTTAATTTCAAAGAATTCTTCATGAACTTTTAAAATGTATATTACAATGAACTTCTTGTGCCATTTGGTTCATTACATGCAAATTCAGAAAGAGGAAAGCACCTATTGCAAGAGCTTCATAATAGACATGAAAATAGGATGAGGATTCTGTTAGAGCTAGTGTCTTGCAATCCAAGGAGAGTACTCACAAATTGTTTGTCAGTGAAGACAAATGTTTCTGCCTTTCAGTCTGAAAAGCGTCGGCTTACCCCTAACCACTCAATAAAAGTGATGTGTGATGCAGAATGCTAAATCAAAGGAGCAAGGAGCAGGACTTTCACCATTCTGCTTAATCTGGTGTTGAAATACATATACATATATTAAAAAGTAGTATGTATACATTAAATACACCCACATGTGAATTTTTTACAATCATATGAAATATGTGATAGCATATGACTTATATACATGTACATGTTAATTTTCACAGCTAATATTATAGATATATATGTAAAAATATTGTAAATAAATATATATGCATCTACAATGCAGAGAAACTAAATTCTAAGAATAATTACTGCAGTTGCATTCAGAGCAGTATAAATAGATATTAATCAGGAAAAGTGGTGTGTGTGTGTGTGTGTGTGTGTGTGTGATGCTGGGGGATTAAACCCAGGGCCTTGTGCATGCAAGGCAAGCACTCTACCAACTGAGCTATATCCCCAGCCCAGGAAAAGTGTTTTTGTACAGTTGTATTACTAGAAAAAAAATGAAGACTTGTTCTTTATTTTTAAAATACAAAGTTAATCTTTCAATAACTAACAAATCAGATAACTCTAATTTGAAGATAGCAAAATAAAAAGTTGTAGCATATGGTTTAAAATAGGAAATGAAAAAAAGAAAACATTCTTTTAATATCAATAAAATACTTAGAAAATTCAAAAAATAAAACTTCTTGATAGTCATACCTCCTAAAAGCAAGCAAACAAACAAAATGCCCTGATGGCACTTAGTATTTAGCTAAAGTGCTCATATCAAAATACACAAACAAAACTATACAGAGAGGGGAGAATGGAGGGTTGAAGGAACGATGCACTTTCCAACTGCTCTTCAGCTCCAGACTGAAGAAGGAGGATTGTGCCTCAACAAGGCGATGGCTAAGGGAATTCACTGAAATTAAGTATTAGACAATGAAATACTCAAAGAGAGACAGAAAGTCAGAAGCTTTTAGCATAAAATAAGAAATAATATGTTAGAGATGGCCAGCTTGGGTGGTAACAGCAAGGCAGCACTTGCAGTCTACTACAGAAGGGTGAGGGAACACAGGCAGAAAGTGACGTGAATAAAATTGGCTTGGAGTAACCTAAGTAATAGAGAAGGAGGCTAACCTAACTGACCCAGAGTTGGTGGTGGAAATTGATTAATGAAAAATGACCAGAATCACTGGACTGATGAACAGACAGTCCTGATGGGAACCCACTGCAAGTAACCTTGTGACAAGAAACAAAGATGGGAGATCAGGAGCTCATAAATGAACCTTGCCAGCCTGGCCCAGTAGTTGCCTGTTACGAGGTCACCAGCATGACTGAAATCGATGCAGAGGATTGTGCAGGTGATCCGGGTGTGAGATAGAGGGGTGAGAACCCCTTTTGTTGCTGGTGGCCCAAAGGAAAAACTAGGAAGACATGAGAAACCAGCCAGACAGGCATGTCTGCATTGCAGATTTGACCCTGGGTAATTCACATACATAGCAGGGAAATAGGTGAGACTAGTGTGGATGGTTCTATCTCCCACATTAAGAGTGAAATGTTTGTTAAGTCCCTGAGAGCAAAGCATCCAAGAGAGATGCTTTGGGAAGCAGAGCAAGAGAGAGTGTAGATCTAATTTCAAATATCCTCTTGACAGAATTCCAAAGGACAGCCAAAATTAAACCCCAGATGCTGAAACTTCCAATTTAGAACTGTGCATCAGTTCTGTTCTGGGAGTACATCATTTGTCAGTGCTCCCCAGTCTATTCTATCCTATACTAGATGACAGGAAGCTGAGAGCTAATACAAACCAGTTTCGGCTCCATGCCACAATGGCTGGCAGTGTAGTAAGAAACACAAAGAAGTGGGACATACAACCCCCAGCCCTAGGCCCAAGGGTTACAGAGCCTAAAAAGAAATGCAAATGATAAAACAGCATAATCAATGAACATCTATACTTGCCAACAATTTTGACCACCTCAGTTGAAACAGGACCTATATTTCTTTATTATGATTTTTTTTCCTATTTCTCCCCCTTTTAAAAGTTATTTTTTTAGAAGAAGGGAAAAGAAATTTTATGGATTTGCTTAGCAAAGGAGAAGCACGGGGGATTCCAGTCCCAAAGGCTGTGATTCTCCCCATCAGGGAGAATCAGGGTTTTCAAAAAGGTGGTTTATGCCTACATTCCAGATGCCCTGACTGGGTCATAATTCACTTGTAAATTTGGGAGATTTCTTAGATATTCTGGCACCTTCCCAGATGTCTGAACTACTTCATTCCTGTGGCAGGGTGTGTGCTCAAGGACAGATAACTAAGCCTAGGATGGGGCAGAAGGGTAATTCTGTTTGCCCCCAAGATTAGGTAGGGGAGAGATTAGGCAGGGAAAATTACCAAAAGTATATGAAACATTTCTTAAATGAAGAAAAACAAATGGCTCACAAATATATGAAAAAAATGTTCAACATTCCTCACAATCTGGGAAATGCAAAGCAACATGACATCAAGATTTCATCTCACTCAAGTTAGAATGTCAGTCATCAAGAATACAAATAATAATAAATGTTAGCAAGGATATAGGAAAATGTTTCACTCATACATTGTTGGTTAGACTGCAAATTAGTACAACGACTTTGGAAAACAGTATGGAGATACTCAGATATTAGGTATAGTACTACCATATGACTCATTTATCCAATTTCTGGATATTTATACAAAACAACTAAATTAGCATACTAAAGTTATACAAGCACATCAGTGTTTACAGCAGTACAATTCACAACAGTCATGTTGTGGAAGCAGCCTAGGTATCTGTCAACAAATGAATGTATTAAGAAAATGAATGTGGTATATATATATATAAATGGAGTTTTACTAGTCATAAACAAGAATGAAATTCTGACATTGCTGGCAAACAAATATAAATGCTAAGTGAAATAAGTCAGACTCAAAGTAAAGAGTCTAATGTTTTTATTCATGTGGAAGCTAGAGTAAAGTAAGGGGGAAAAGGTGGGAAATGTCAGATCTCACAAAAATAAGAGAAAAGATCAGTGAACTAGAGGAGGAAGATTGAGGATGAGGTAGAAGGGATGGGGAAAAGAAGAAAACTCAGAATTGACAAAATCAAACTACTCCCATGTTAAATATACCACATTGAAGTCTACCAATGTGTATATACAGAAAGCAGCAATTTAAAAAAAACAATAAATAAATAGAAGGAAGACCTGAAGAGTGAAGGAAGGGGAATAGAGGGAGGAAAGAGAAAAGAAAGAGGAAGCACTGGTGACTGAAATGGAGCAAAATAAATTCCATACATATATGATTATGCCAAATACCACTAACCATATATAACTATGATGCACTAACAAAGTGATTTTTAAAAACTATATACAAATACCTGATTGTTCCCAACAAGGGTATTGGGATGGGTCACTGATTATGGAATTCCAAATAGATTTATTACCATAAGTTCAATAATGATGATGTTTTGAATATAAATTCCAATTATTCACATTATTTGCAAGAAAAAATGAAATAAAACTATAGAAAAGTGAGGCCAATAGAAAGACCCTTGATGATGAACAAGCAATTTCAAAATTTTCTGGGAATATAAAGACAGACAGTTGTCTTCATTATATAAAATAGGAAAAGGAACCTATAATTTAGAATGCATGGAAATGATCTGTACCAGAGAAAGACGAATCTCTCTCTCTAAAATCTCAACAGGGGCATCAGGCTTGAATCTGTAGGAACTGCACAAAAGTCTGGAAGGCTTGGGGTAGGAATGGGAGTAAGAAATTGGCACAGTTTCTGTCCAGGAAATATACGCACCAACTCTTCTACCATGTCACTTTCCCATACACTCTTCTCTCTCCTCCATTCCTAAACTTCAGAGTTCAGGCAACTTTGCACATTCTGTCAAAATGAATCACCACACTTTACACACACACACACACACACACACACACACACACCACCTCTAAATAAACAAAAATTGCTTCAGCAGAATCAGGATTGATCCATTATATGGTAGGGTTTAAAATTTAATCCATTCTGGCATTTGGGAGTTCCTTAGGATGATCCCAAATTGAAGCTTAAACACTCTGCCCACTTATGAAAGGTGCTAAGAGTCCTGGCCTGAAAACTTTCTATGCAAATGGAGAGAACAACATCCAGTAGACATAACAGTTCAATCTTGAAATGCTGAATATGAACAGTCAATCTAAAGTCAAAAGGTAGATGAAAAGCAACAATATAAAAGATAAGGTTCAGGGGAAGGAAAACAAATAAAACTGGTAATTCAGAAAATAGGGAAGTTTATAAATAACATTAATAATGATTAATAAGATCCAAGTAAGGTTTCACCCATTAAAAAAGAAGAAAATGGTAAGAGAGAGAAAGAACAAGTATATAGTTCCATGACTGATTTAAAAATCCAAGGAGAATTCAAATTAGCAGAAAAGATGAATAAAAATTTACCAAAGAAAAAGCAGGGTATCATTTATAATGACCCTATATTCAATTAAAAAGAATTGTGGAGAACAGAGAAAATGGAATAGAAAAAGCTATAACAGGAAAAAAAAAACTAAGTTAAGAGACTTACAAGTGTTGATATTGTTGCCAAATTTCAAAACAGTTATATGAGAAAATTATTCACATTCCAGGGCAAATAATAACCACCAAACTAAAAACCAGAAACCATTCAAAGGAATAATTTCTGAGAACTAGGTTGGTAGAATGAGGTTTGGATTGTTCTAACATTATAAACCCTTCTGTTCTTCTTGATTTTAAAAGAAGAATATTAATTTTAAGGAGAAAATATTGTATTAATCTATTGGTATGTGAGAGCTAATTCACATAGCAAAAGAGAACCAGTTGTTCCCAACTCCCTCCAACTCCACCTTCAGTGACATTAGTTGGGTAGCTGAGAGAGGATTTAAAACAGAAATCAGAAAACAATACAAATCAGGATATTTTTCTGTGGGGAGGGTGGGGAGTTAAAAGTTAAAGGAAAAAAAAAGGCTCTCTTACCAGAAGGCCAATATTTATTCTAAAGTGGTCATAAATTTAAAAACAATATCCATGGTAACTGCATTTATCATGTAAAAACCATTTTAATCATTTGAAGGTTTAGAATAACAAATCTATTCCATGCCTACTTCTCTAAAGTGAGAAATAGTTTTATGAGTGCATCAGTAAAAAAAATTAAATCCTACACAAAAATATTATCAACATTATCAGCATGAACATTTGAAGCACAATTTAAATCTTCTCTAAAATATATATTAATTAATATAATTTTATATGAAATAACCTGTGTTACATAAAATTCTTGTCTACTAAGAAAGGAATTTTTCCAGTATCTATATCATTTCAGAATAGTAATTATAATATTTTTTTCTTTTAGTTGTAGCAAGGGATGATATGAAATGTGTGCAGCTTATCCAAGCTATAAAATTGGAGAGTGAGGCCAAGTTTACTTAAAGTCTTCAGGAGGAAGCAACAAGTGACCTCTGCACTTATACATATTATTTTAGTGGAATTCTTCTGTATTTTGAAAGGAATTAAATGAATAAATTGTGAAATGAAGGTTAGAATTGGGCAAGACAGAACATATTTTAATTCATGCTACTTTTGTAAAACCTGGGCGCGGTGGCGCAAGCCTGTAATCCCAGGACTAAGGGAGGCTGAGACAGGAGAACTGCGAGTTCAAAGCCAGCCTCAGCAAAGGCGAGGTGCTAAGCTTAAGCAACTCAGTGAGACCCTGTCTCTCCATAAAACACAAAATAGGGCTGGGATATGGCTCAGTGGTCGAGTACCCCTGAGTTCAATCTCCAGTACCAAAAAAAACCAAAACAAAACAATTTTTTCATTCTACAAATTAAATAATCCTTAGAAATCCTTTAGTTTTATTTGAAACATCAAACTTGACTCAATTCTTACCTTCCCCCTAAAAGACTATTTCTTTCTAGGTATTAATATCAAGAAAATAAATCTTAATATTCTCTAAATTGCCAACAAAATATTGCAGCTTTACTCCTATTGAAATTGATCACTATGCTGAGTAGCCTTTAAAGCTGGAGAAATCATGATGGTCAGCCCATTTAAAAACTTGGGCTTATCAACTGGGGGTACAGTGCTGTGGTAGAGTACTCGCTTAGGGTATGCAAGTCCTGGGTTCTATCCCCTGCACAAAAGCAGAATACCACCACCAACAACAACAACAAAAACTTGGGTTTGTTAAAAATTAGAATTCTAAGTAGGTTGTAGTTCTGTTATCTTTCCAAAATCTATAATCTAACAATATCCACCTTGTTTGATATTTCTAATCATAATTCTTCTCTTTCTTATTAGCTATTTTTTAAATACTTTTCCTTATTTAAAGCCTCTCATCCAAATCTCTTAAAGCATTTCAGTAGACCTTAAAACATAATATTGCTGGTAGTTTGATTTTCATTCCTATAGTGAGTATATTTTTTGAAATTTTACATGCTACTTGAAATGGTTAAAGGGGCTCTCAGCCTCTTTTCTTCCACAATTTGTTACATTTTTTCAATATTTTTCATGTATGTCCAGAGCTATTTTTAAAGTATTCTTTTGTGAGTTATAGCTGATTTCTAATTTCATTAAAATTGTCTTAATTTCTCTGCATTTGGGGTTTGGTGGGAGGATCATTTTTGGGTTTCACAACTGCTTTTAGAAAACAATGCAATGAAAATCCTCAAGATGCTATATTTTATTTCAGTTTTTGTGCTATTATCAATATTTGCAATTTCAGGAACAAAAATATTTTAACAAAGAAGCAGAAATTGTTGATCAAAAGTTGTAACTCTGAAGTTATTAATCGGAAGTTTTAATTTAAAAAGCACATTGAGTGCATATGCTTGCTTCCTTTCCTTACTTATCAACTAAATGGTAATTATAAATTGATAAACAGAATAACCCATAAGGCCAAAGAAAATATAAAAGAGCAACAGCAGTAGAAAAAAGACAATAAAAATTTGGAAATTGCAAAGCATATAAATGCTTGATTTTTCTGCCCAATGAAGTTTATAGGCATAAATATCTAGCTAGTCCTTTTTCATAGAACCCTTAAAAATGTGCAGATTTTGAGATGCTGAGTAAAACTGAAAAAAAGCAAAGTGGTTGAAACACTACAGAGATAGCACTTAATGTCCCCTGATGTTCTGCCCCAAATTGCACAAACTTCATGGCAGAAGGCAAAAAGACTTATCTTCTTAAGATGTTGAGTTATGGTAGATATAGGCATAAAGATACTAGTCACAGCTGAGAGGAAGGGTGAGAATCTAACTCCAGAGTTAAGATTAATTGAATTAAATTCTGAATCATGAGATTTTTCAGCCATCTTCTCTCCTTCAACCAAAGAAAGGAACTGAAATGCTTCATCTCTAGAAAACACAAAAGAGCCTAGAGAAAACTCCTACAGACACTAAATTTTGAGGCTCCCCACCCTTATAATGTATTCTTGATTAGCTTAATGTAAATCCTTACAATAGAATGCAATTTACCAAAATGTTGACATTCTGAAGAAAAATTATTTTTGACATAGGAACTTGCTCAATCAAATATAAAGAATAGAGACATTTACAGAAATGCAAATTCTCAAAA
Source organism: Geosciurus inauris (assembly GCA_004024805.1). Taxonomy (NCBI): domain Eukaryota; kingdom Metazoa; phylum Chordata; class Mammalia; order Rodentia; family Sciuridae; genus Geosciurus; species Geosciurus inauris. The sequence goes on from PVHX01008720.1 coordinate 49,847, forward strand.
TTTTCATCTCATTTGCCTTCTTTCTCAGAAAACCAAAGGAGAATGTATTCCATCAAAATGAGAGGAAAACCCAAAAAAGAACAAAACATACTGTCCTAAAAGTGGGATTCAATAGAAAGAAGCCAAGCAATTTCCTAAGATGGTGTAAATTGAGAGTATGAGATGATAATTGTGCAGTCAACCCAGAGAGCACATGGTCCAGAACAGAGGAGATGGACAATGGGTTGCAAGAGAAAGATTCGTCTCCAAAAGGATTGAAAATGAAGCCAATCTGATCAAAAGAAGTTTTACACATTTATCAAAAATTTCAGAATGTTTTACACATTTATCAAAAATTTCAGAATGTTTTACACATTTATCAAAAATTTCAGAATGTATTTGTAATAGGTGAATAGAATTGAATAAGGGGAAATATAAATTAGTTATTTACCTGCAGATAAGTTTGTAAAAACTTGATTCGACTGCAAATAGAACCTCCATAGTCATATTATATAATACTGAATGAACAGTAAATTAAAATTAAAAACTGGGAAAGTGTATGTGTGTGGGTTTGTAAAGGAAAAAGAAGTGTGTGATGATTTGAGCAAGATTTCTTTGCATTAAGAAATACATAGTGAGAAATTAAATTATAAGATGAAAATAGAAAAATCAATTTAATAATGTAATTTAGGTAAATATCAAGAAAATGGGCAAAAGGGTTTAATTTCAGAGACCCAATGTAGGAACACAACAGTGGATATTGATACTTAACTTATTTTATATTTGGAGTTTTATTTATAAAAATAATACATATATGTGTGTCCTGGCTAATTACACAATGTATAGAAAGTCAATTAGACTTTGTGTTATCTCTCAGCCTAGAATCTAATATGCAGAAGGAGTTGGAATAAGGTATACCAAGTCCTGAAAGATAATGGGTGCCAGCCAAGATGCTATACCCAACAAAGCTATCTTTCAGAATGGAAGATGAAATAAAATGGAACTGCCACATGATGAAACCATCCCACTCCTCTATATTTATCCAAAAGAACTAGAATCAGCACATAGTGATACATATATACCAGTGTTTATAGAAACACAATTCACAATAGCCGAATTATAAAGCCAACCCAAGTACAGTCCAATTCACAATGGCCAAGTTATGGAGCCAACCCAGGTACAGTCAACAGATAAGTGGATAAAGAAAACATGCCATATATACACAATGCAGTTTTACTAAGCCATAGAAAAGGAGGAAATTATGTAATTTGCTGGTTGGTGGATGGAACATTATGCTAAGTCAAATAAGTCATATTCAGAAAGCCCAAGTTCAAAGGTTTTCTCTCATATCAGAAGTTAGGAGGAAATACAAAATTAAAAAGGGAAAATACTATGAAAATAGAAAGGAAAACACTAGAACAGAGGAACAAGACCAAGCAGGAAGAAGGAGAGATGAAGAAGGGGAGGAATAGTGGAATGAAATTCAAATTGTGCTATGCACATATATGAATTATTACAATGAATTCCACTTTTATGTGTAAATATAATGCATTGACTAAAAAGAAATAACTAGGATCAGTTGAGTGGAAGAAGGTGAGAGGGCAGAGGGAGGAAGGGGAGGAAAATAGAAGTACTGAGGATTAAAATGGAACAAATTATATTTCATGCATGCATGAATATGTCAAAAGAAACTTTAATATTATGTATTACTATAATATACAAATAAAATGGTTTTTTAATCCCCCAAAAGAGAGAAACATTTTAGAACCCAATCATGGGAAAAGTGATATAAAAAATTAGACATTGGAATATAATATCATTATCCAATTAACTGATATTCAATATAATAATTTTATCAAATTAATTGACAATTTGGAAACCAAGTATTTTTTAGAAAATAGTCACATTAACAGCAATTATTGGAAAGAACACATTTTCAAACATGACTGCTATTAAACTTTCAGTGTTAACGCTGGCTTTCTACTCACTAACACCAGGTAGGATGATAGTTGAGAGATCCATGCACAATGATATTCATGAAAGGAATGTCTGTCTCTCATCAGGCATGGCTTAAGAGCAGCCTGGAATTTTGAAAATCATGGTCTAGACACAAGAAAGGCCATCAACTGGAAGCTATTTATGTCATTTTGGAGCAGGAGTCTTAAAAGCCTTCAAAGGATGTAAGATCTGCAATCCTAGAAAAGTCCCTGAAATATACTACCAAGACTGAGGAGAAGGTAGGATGCCCATTTTGGGTACCATAGACTGGAATCAGCTCTGCAGATCAGAATGTCAATAGGTGAAAGCTTACAAATAGATCGGCAAGAGCCCACATTCAAATTCCTGAATTATCCAATGTTCAATGTGAATAAGTAGTCACTAAAAATTAGCAAATCAGAATTGTTCCAACAGCCCAATCTTGCAGGATTCTGTGGAAGAATTATTGTATCAATAAGCATGAGAAATCCACTGATCAGGCCACCTTCCTGGAACCAGAGCCCAGACCCTAGAATTTTGAAAAGAACCCATAGGCACAAGTCTAGGAGATCCTCAGGGTATTTGCACACACAGGACAGACGGGCTCCCAGGAAGGATAACTGGGGATTAGGTGGTTGAAAGGGCTAGACACTGTCTTCCTCAGACATTCACAGATGCAAAAAGAAAAATGAAAACCACTTGAAATGCAGGACTTTTGAGGATCAGGGCAAGAGCAGCCCAAGTTTAAGGGTGATACTGGCTATTGATCCTTAATAAACAAGGCTGAAATCCCATCTGAGAGACTGTTTCCAGAGAACCCTGGATGACAATAATTCACTTGTGAATAATAAAATGAAAATTGTGAAATGTTTTGTATTTTTTGGGAAGATTTGATTTCCAAGAAGCCTCCTAACTAGGCAATAAGAATCAACACAATATTAATTTCCTATTGCTGCTGCAACGAACTACCACAAACTGGGTGGCTTAAAATACTAAAGATTTGTATCTCGCAGTTCTGGAGGCTAGAAATCTGAACGCAAGTTATGGAGGATAAATTTCTTATGAAGTTTGTGGAGAAACTATCCCATGACTTTCTCCTAACTTCTGGTGGTTGTTGACAGTACTAGTTATTCCTTGGTTTGTGATAAAGTATCTCCAAATCTCTACCTCCATCATCAAATACCATTCCTTATATGTGTGTGTTTGTGTCTGTGTCTCCTCTCTTTGTATAAGGACAACTGCCAATTTTAAATGGGGGCCACAATAATACAGTATGACCTTAACTTGATTATATCTAGAAAGACCTTGCTTCCTAATATGATCACATTCATTGATACTGTTGGTTGAGCTCAACATGTCTTTCTGGGGAACAAAATTCAACTCTAAACAAACACCATACTATGAAAACACATTTTCTTCCATCATATTTTCTTGTATGGATGCTATAGGAAAATTAAATATGAAAACGTTCTACATTGGTGAAGTAGGAGTGTTCCTAAAAATAAATGTTAAAATTATTAGGCATAGTTTAAATTATAGCTCAAGGAGAAAAACTTAAATCAATAAGGAAATGTAAGGGGCTGAGTTGGCAGAAAATTACAAGGTTTATATTCAACCCTTCAGGAGCTTTTCTAATGAAAAAGTGATAATAGATCAAGGGACACTAAATAAATTCATTAGCATAAAAATCAATTATATTGAAACTTTTAAAAATGTACCCTTTCATGGGAAAAACAATCAAATGGTTTTGGTAAAAATTCCCTTCTCACCTAAAATAAATTTTGCAACACTGTACTCAGAGGCTACCAACAACAGGGAGCTTTTTAGATATTCCACTCTACCTCATTGGTGGTTGTCATGTTGTTTTTATAAGTATGTCACCCTACTAGATTTTGACTTCTTTGCAGAGAGGGACAGTCTTTATGTCTATAATCCCACCAGCTATAATAATAATGCCTGACACATATTTATAGCTAAATCAGTATTCTAGATTGGATAAATGAATATATAGTCCATGACTGAAAGAACTATGCCTGATTATAACTCAACCTTTAACCCCAAAGTCATTTCTTACATAGAAAGAAGAGTAGATCATTCTTTCATTTAAAAGGAAAATGCTACAAAAGAACTTCTGCTTCATTTTATTATCACATTAGCAAATATATGGGTACATGTGCTATCACATTAACAAATACAAGGAAAAAATGATTGGTCCTCAGTGGTGAATTGATTATTTTTATTAAACCATTACTTAAACACACAAAAAGAACTAGGTAAAAATTTTTCATAACAGAAAAAATTTCTGAATAAAATTTCATAGATGCAAAAAATATAACTTCTTTATCTTTCCCTGTATTAAATTTCTCCTTAGAGTATAATTTCTTAGGGTTATCCACTTTACTTCAAATCTGGGGATAGGACCATCATAGTCCAATAACTTTTGGCTTTATAGACATCACCAAAAAAATTTTATTAAATATTCACAAAGTCTCACTGGAGCTCTATAGTCCTTGTCCTTCTGTCCTATTTTTGCTCAGTAGTTTCTGATATTTTTGTGCCAATTTTGGTAACATAGAATAATTTATCAGTTCCTACTCCATGCCAGATTGCTGAAACTCTATGATGTTATCTTCCTAGACCCACAGTGTAACAGTTTCATTTGGCAGAGTGGAGCAGGGGGTATTGCTATATGTTTATGGTCATACTTAGGGAGTAGGGGACAGGTCTCTTGTGTAACTGGATACTTCAAAATTATCTGTGGGTAAAGGGGTAAAGTTCTTAACTTGTTTAGTTTGCCCTAATATGATGTAGATATGCAAGGAACATGTTCTGCTCCCTTAAGGACTTTTAAAACACTAAGTAAGAAAAATAACCTCCCTGCCCTTACTCTCCATATACATTTACTAGACATGAAATATCCTCCAAATGCTCATTTGTGAGACACTGCAAGAATGTTTGGAGGTTAAATGATTAAATTATGAGAACTATAACCTGACTGGTGGATTCATTCACTTGAAGGGATTAACTGGATGATAACTACCAGAAGGTAGGGTGTCGTTGGAGAAGATGGGCCTCTAAGGGTATGCCTTCAGGGTTTATATTTTGCCCTTCTCTCTGCTTCCTGGTTGTTATGAACTGAGCTGCTTTCATCTATCATGCCCTTCCACCATGATGTTCTGCCTCATCTCAGACCCACAGCGATGGAGTCTACTAACTGTGGATTGAACTTCTAAAACTGTGATCCTAAATAAAGTTTTCCTCCTCTAAGTTGGTCTTGTCAGTTATTTTGTTCACAGCAAGGCTAACTAAAACAATTGACATACCTTACCCTTGTGTCAGGAAATAGCAAATACATCAGTATAGTTCAACAAACACACAAATTGAGAGCAGAAAAAAAAGAGGCTAGCAAGGAAGGTAGGCTCTAAAATAGAGAGGAATTTGGTTTTCATTTTTACATAACAGAAATTCATCAATGAGAAGTTTAAATAGGGATGTTAGATATTGGGTGTTAATGATTTAAAAGAAAAACTGAGTCACTTTAGGGAATAAATTGGAGTTAAGAGATATGGCAAAAGGTTATTGAAGCCAAGTAAGATATAAGGAGGATCTAAGCTAAGTAACTTTTATATTGAATTTTTATTTTCTACAAAGTCAAATTAAATGTAAACTATTTAATATCTTAAATATTTATGTAGTCATTTCATAATTGGATATAAGAAACCTATTTTGTGAAAAAAAAAGTCACGTCACATTTTGAATTAAAAGTCAATTTACTGTAAGCAGTAAAATTTGAATGATTATTAAGAGTTAAAGACCCTTGATGTTGACAGTTGAACTATTATAATTCATCACATTAAAACAGCTTTAGAACAGCATCTGTAATTAATCTAGAAAAATATGTAGATTACTTATATTATCAAAATGATTATATCCATCATAGTAAAATAATAGGATTCCATGTTAGTAATGCATAATAATTAATTATCTAGGTTATTAGAGCAATTAGCATATATTTGTATCTTCACTATCATAAATAATTTTAATGTTATAAATTATATTTTATTTTAGGTCTGTGAGAATTGAAAAAGTTAAAATTATAATAATATAATGACTGACATTATGCTAAATTTATAATAGTAAATTTTAAAGAAGTAAACTGAATTTTAATGAAACAAACTATAATTAAGGTGTTTAACATTATCTTTACAGTTCAGTGCTCATTGTATTTAGCCTAAATTTTCATTGAGAATGAATCATTTACCCAGGAAATAAAGTTAACTGCATGGAGAACAGCATGATGAATGAATAACTTCATTTCCTTAGTTCCCACATATTCCTTAATAAACTAAAATGTGAGAAATAATCTCATGATTCATTTTAAATGGTATATACTGAACTTATTAAGGACCCTCTTGTTTCCAAAATCAGTATCTTTGAAATCCTCATAGGTTGGTCCATGTCTTTGAAACTTCTCACTTGGGTTTTGTGACGCTATTCTCCCTTGACTGTCATATTGATAGCATACTAACTGACTAGTATCAATTCATGGCTTCTTCCTTCATTACAGGATCCCTAATTTTGCCAGGTATTCCTTACAGCATTTTTCTTTGTTACTAAATATGTAAGAAAACACTTAAATTCTGTGTGATTGACAGAATGGTTTTCTTCTTCTCTCCCAGTGTATATGACATTTGCTGCTGCCGCTATTTCATACACGTGAAGGCAATTAGACTAAGCATAAACCAGGAAAACAATATGAGTGATGCCACTGTGTGCTTCATAACTGTAGCACAAAATGCCCGTGTTCTGTGTAGCTATCGCTTGATGTCATGTGTTTATGTTCAGATTCTGCATAATAATCCCAGGGCTGGCCATACAACTCCCAGAGAGAGAATTCACTCTGCATTTGCCCTTCTCAGAACCTTGAAAGTTGTGTGAAAGATGCTAGTGTTACAAAAATAGAAATATTTTAACTCCCTGAGGTTCCTTGGGTTACTATTTGGAAAAGAGATCTCAGAAAAGCTATCCAAATGGGAAAACCTCCATTTCCTAGGTTTGAATGAGAAATAAACTTTCCTTGTATGAGTCCCTGAATCTCACATTGCCTACAAACATGTATAGGCATAAAATATTGGATGCAAATATAGACCTGTAGGTACCTATCCTCAAAGTGGTACATCCATTGAAAGCAGAGAATGAATCCGCCACAATGCATGACATTATCACCTTTTGAATGAGCCAATGAAAATACAGAGCATAGAGAAGATTAGAGGATGTGTATACTAAGGTCTTTAAAAAACAACAGTTCTTTACAAATTGTTTATCAAGGACAAAAAGAAACAATTAGGTACTAAAGCTTACCAAGAAAAGACAAAACCAAACATACATATATGATAGTGGAGAAGAGTGTCATAGAGTAGATAGCATGAAACCAAGCATAGCTTTAAAAAGAGTTAGCTGACAGTGGTACATCCTGAATTCATTAATAATCTCATCAGGTTCCAGGAGCACTCTGACATCACTAGAGAACTAACCCTGCTGACAAAATTAATATCTGTGGAGGAAAAGAAAGCTGAGGATATCGGAAATTATCAGCAGCAGTTTGGGGCTTTTTAAAGTCATTGGTGCAGAGGTAGCTATAAAAACTAAGTTTTAGTGTTAGAAGATTTTAAAGGAAATGGGGATTCAAAACACTCAGGTTCCACTGAACACAAGAAGTTCCTTGAAGGAGTGACTCATACTCTGTACATCAACAGAGAATGATATATGAGGGGGATACATACTTCTGGAAAATTCTAGGGGTATCTGGTAGAACAGCTAAGGACAAAAAGCAAGAGCTAACCTGACCTCCACAATACTGGGCTCCATTCCTCCTCTACAATGACCTAATAAAAGCTCAAGACTCTTTCCCCCAGAATTGCCAGAACTATAGATTAAAATGCCAGTTCACACCGACAAATTTTATGCCAGGTGTCCTAGTCAGTTTCTATCACTATGAAAAAATATCTGAGTTAAACAACTTAGAGAAAAGATTTGTTTTAGCTCAAGGTTTCAAAGGTTTCAGTCCATGGTTTCTTGGTTGCATTGCCTTTGGCCTCAGGTAGCACAGTGCTTTGTGGTGGGAATATGCGGTGGAAGCAGCTTTTCATCATATGGTAGTTAGGAAGCAAAGAGAATGGGGCTGGGGACCCCAATATGCTCTTCAAGGGCATTGCCCCAATGACCTAACTTCCTTCCACCAGAACCCATACTATTTTTTTCTTTTTTAATTTTTATTTTGTAGTTGTAGATGGACAACATGCCTTTATTTGATTATTTATTTATTTTTATGTGGTGCCATGGATCAAATCCAGTGCCTCACAAATGCGAAGCAAGTGCTCTGCCACTGAGCTACATCCCCAGCCCCAGAACCCATTCTTAAAGGTTCCACTATTTCCCAAATGAGCCATGGGCTAGGGAACAAGCCTTTAACACATAGGCCTTATGGGACACTTTCACACAATAGCACCAGGTAATATTAATCAATACCTTCCTAATGATTAACAATCCTGTATCATTTCTTTCATTACTCATTTCAAAGCAGGTCACTCACATAGACTGAGAGGGTTAGCACAAAGTACAGCTTGAACAGAGGACAATTCACTCATACAATACAATTTGACAAGTGATGTTTGCCTTGAGTTCTCTCCCTTTCCTCTTCTCTCCAGTTTTATTTATTATACTATTATTTTGAGTAGAATAGGAAATTTATATGCCACCTCATCCAAAAGTTCTAGCTTAGATGATCTTAAAGTTATTTTCTTTCCCCTTTGCATACATTTCTACCTTTCACTGGTTTTTTTAGTGATGCTGAAAATTTATTTCAACATTGCAATAACAAATTCTAAGTATGACTTTTATATATTGATAGCCATGACTGTTACAATTTTAGTTAATCAAGCTAAAATACAATTTTATAATTATAATTCAAGAATGGATTATTTAATTATTCTCCCAAAGGGAAAAATTACACATATATTTTTCTGGGCATCATAAAGAAAATTAAGCTTAGAACCAAAGTATTCTAAATACAAATGCTATCATAAAATAATAGTTTAAAAAATCATTGCTTTTATACTTATATTATTTATAGATTTGTTTCCCTTGTTTACATAGCTACTGCAAGGATAAGAATAAAATAAACATAAAACCCTACAGGAAATACAATACTATAATTTCAAAGAGTAAGACATATCACTAAAATAATTAAATATTGCTAATATAAAAATTAAAGTTTAAAATATAATACTAATGGATATTTTTATTTCAGAGATAAGAAACCAGAGAAAAACTTACCATCATATAAAAGTACTTTCTAGTCTAAGCAGCAAATCCTTTCCAACATGTTTGAAAGTAAAAATTTTAAGAATAACAGAAATAATAATCACACAACTGAACAATACAAGATTTATTTTCTTAAATCAAAGTTGGCCTTTAAAACCACTTTATTTCAAATCACCAATGCTGAAAATGTAGAATTTTGGCTCAAAAAGACACTAAGTGATTTATTTAACTATACATATCCAAATATGGAAATAGAGGTATTTTCTTTCAAACAAGCCTTCAAATCATGTTAGTTTTTTTTTTTGATATTTTAAAAATAGAAGCATTTGAAATTCATTCCAGCTCAAAAACTCCAGTTCCCTACCTGAGCTGTCTACCCTTGTTTAGTTGACATAAAAAGTTAATAACATCGTATAAAAATATTCTATCTGGTCAATCTGAATGTGAGTCAATGTGTGAACATTTGAATACAAACAGCATAGCTTTGGGAGAAAGAGACAAATTATTAAAAATAAGTTGAGCTGTTTCTTTAAGTTCATCCTTATACTCAGATTTTCCTAAGTCCATAAACTATTTAGTATGGTTTATATTTTTGTTTAAAATAAGTTTTCCAAAGGACTTTAAAAATTAGAATATTATTATTATCATGGCAGAGATATTCTTAAGACACCAAAATTATTTCTATGGCACTTTTAAACATCATTAATTCAAAAGGAAATATTTTAATCTTCTGCTTCCATAAAATGAGCTATATAAAAGTTTCAAAATTGAAAAAATATTCAATTGTTAGGAATATAAGTAATATCACATGTTACAATTTTAGAAATAGACATGTTTTAAGTGCTGACCATAACATACATACTTCTCACTTAATCATGGTCCTTACTAAATGCCTATTAATGCAGACATGGGTATTTTGTATAAAGTGATTACTGTAGGACATACTTTCAACTTATTCACAGTTCTGTAAAAGTAGTTACTCCATGATTAAGTACACTCATCAGGTGAGAAAATCATGCCTGAGTAAAGGTCAGTTACCACCACAAAGTTTGCATGGCAAACAAGTAAAAAACCCAGGCAATTTAACTCCAGAACCACATTTCTGGATCCTGAGCTCTAATAAATATCTCAGTTAAAATGTTTCCATCTACATGTATTCAGAGTCAAATATGTTCCATAGCAATCATGTTGAAATTTAATATAAATTATAATATATATCCATATATTTCAAGGACCTTAAATATTCACAATTCAATTTGAAGTTCATCATATCCTTAAGAGGTGACAGTATGATTCAGTAACATATGTGACCATCATTGTAAATGAAATAATGTGTAAAACAGTAAAGAAAATGCTTAGCTATCTTACTAAATTTGCAAAGTTCATTTCAATATGGCTAAACATTTCTGGTAAAAATCAAGCCGTACTTCAGCTATGTCCTTTAGCTGTGGTTGAGCATGAAAATTCACAGATTATACTAGAAAACTTTTGCTTTTATAGGTGGAACAAAATCTTCAGGAAGTATTTGAAGTCATGGTGAAAATAATTAGGATTTTAAGTTTCATAAAGTGCCACCAGAGAGATGTCTAAATTCTTTAAGACCTAGTGAAAATTATTTTCATATCCATGATGTATTTTTTACAGTTAAAAAATATCCTGAATTTTAGATTGTGTTCAAAGCACATAAAATTAAATAAAACAAAAATATGCATTTTATTGGCCTCCAATTATAAAATTGATACATAAATGGCAAATACATGTTCTATTATCAAGAAAGCCTTTGACTTTGGTATTTATTGTCCATCAATAGATAAAGATAAATGGACGGATGAATGGATGAATAGACAGATGGACAGAAGGATTCATGGATAGATACATAAAACTGCCTATTTCTTTTTCTTTCTTCTTTTGACCTTAGCTGTTCTAAAAGTGTACTGAAAAGTTCATGCAAAGGTTTAATAAGTCATAGTGAATCTCTCAGAAACATTTAGGAAGGATGTTTATGATATTATTTTAGTTTACCCTATCTGGAAATATTTATAGAAAATATCAGCTTCAGTCAATCAAAGGTTATGGGAATTTTAATTATTAGTCTTACTTATCACTTAAACTACCAAAGCAAAGCACACAATGCGATAAATACTGTTTCCTTTTAGCATGTTTGAAGTATAAATCATTTGTTTTAGCTGAAGATCTTGTTCTAGCCAAATGAGTAATCTACTTCTCTAAAACTATTATCTCTTACAACACACTGTTGATGCATGGATGTTTACTCAGTAAAAATAATAATAATATTAATAAGTTATAGAGAAGGGTCTGAGCTTAAAATACAACTATCTTCTAGAATCATACACGTTAGAGGCTACGGGGATGGAAAACAGCTGGCAGCAGAGATCCAGTGGTGAGAACAAGTCATTCTGTCCACAAATTAACACAATCTCTAGTCAAACAGCACCAGAAAATGAAGATGAGTTTCAACAGATGTAGTAACACTTAAAGAAAGGTCTGTGTTAGTAGCTTAAGAATGTCTTAAAAATACAGTCATATTAATAGAGCCCTGTCTCAAGTGACTATCACTGAGGATGACTATCTATTTTGAATAAACAAAAATAAATAATATCTGCTGAGCATATACCATGCTCCAAGAACCATGCCATGCACTATTATGTAGATAATTTAATTTAATCCTTAAACTCTCCTGAAAAATGTGTTCCTTTTGTCTGTCTAGAACACAGAAGAATATCCTGAGTATGTTTTATAAATGTTATAAAATAAATGGCTAAATGCTTGATACCACCAATCATTTTCTTTCTGTTGCAGAAGGCTACCTATAACAAAACAGGGCCTTCAAAATCTGTAACAGTGCAAACTCTAAGAGACACCATTTGCAACATATGGGGATATACTCCAACTTAGGGAAGAAGAAATTGGTTAGGACCTTCTGATTATCAGGTAAGCCTGAGGAAAAGTTACAGTGCAGCTGACACTTCTGTGGCATCATTGCCTTTCTTTCTGGCAACAACACCCAGGCTGTTTGTTGTAAACCTCCCCCACCAACACCACCTTCCATTATCAGCCATGCAGATGATCTGATACTCACCACCTCGAGGGTAAGTCATATTAATTTTCTGTCAGTACAATGGTTATTCTTCCTAGTCACAGTTGTTGACTCTGCAGGGGCATTTAACATGATCAGTCTATGAAATAGGGAGACATTTGCTTAAACCTGCAGGAATGGAACTTCCCATTCTCTTTCCTCGAGAGCTGTGGGAAGAGAGCCTCTTTCTTTCCCTCAATGACATTGTGAAAGATATGAAGACTAGAACTGTTTCAGCCATTTCTCTCCCATTAAAGGAGATGAGGGAACTTGAAGACAATACTGATAGGAAAGACAAAATAGAAAACAGTGGAATAGAGTACTTGGTGATATCTTCAAAACAGCAAATGAAGCTTGACCTGGAGTTACTCTGGATCTTCACAATTAATGAATCTAGTAATTTCATTTTGTCATTTAATCAGTTTTTTTTGTATCACCCTCAATATAAAGCATCACAATTTATACTGATGGTAAATTTATACTGAGTCTCATGAGGACTCAGCTAATAAATAGGATACAAAATGGTTATCAGGAAAGATACTTATTAATAGGGCCCACTGCATGAAGAGCTGAAATGAGGATGGGTGTTAAAGGAAAGCAAGGATTTCTAATCACCCTGAGCTGGAATGATTTTCAGGGAGGGCGATGCAATTTATAAAAAAGACTTAGAAGCAAATTTGGTAGGCAGCAATATAATTTTACTTTAATACCATGAAAATATATCATCAAATTAAGTGGGAGAATATGTATATATATGTATATAATATTAAAGAAGTATCAAATTTATATGATATACATATTTTTAAAATTGTTTCACTATTGCTAAAACATACATTCTATTAGAAGAAAATAAATTTCCTACAAGTAAATGGCTAAAAAATAATTAAGGTGTTTCTATATGATATAAAAACAAAATATTAATTATTATATCAAAGAATTAACCAGTTTTTGGCCTGGGGTTGTGGCTCAGTGGTAGAGTGCTTGCCTAGCATGTGTGAGGCACTGGGTTCAATCCTCAGCACCATGTAAAAATAAATAAATAAAAGTTAAAAAATTTAAAAAAAAAAGAATTAACTAGATTTTTTTTTGATGAAAAATTCTATAATTCTCCAAACAATAACTACAAAATACATGTTATTTTCAAGGACATGTCTCATTTATTTAAATTAAGTATGAATGGTACAGGAAAATTCATAGAAATAGGTTATAGTTCAATTCTATGAGCTAATTTAACCCCAGAAATATATTGTGCTCATAAATTTCTAATATAAATAGGAAAAATGCAAAAAATCATAAATAATAAAGACATACAAATGAAGCAGATAACCACACAAAGATCTATGTAAAATTTAACCAGTTGTCTTTATAGAAAATAATAAAAATTATTAAATGTATTTTTATATTGATGTATTAATATCATCAGGTATCAAACAAGGATGGAATAGTTAACATAGAAGGATATCTACAATGCCTTAACTTCATGAAGCAACTTTCAGAACAGGTTATATAATAGCTGGGCAAGGGAAAGTGAGACTAGGGAAAGAGTTTGTAAAAGACTTTTGAAAGGATAATAGTAATCAAATGTGCTAATAATGTTTATCTGGTTTTGATATTTGAAGGGTGGAATAAGAGGAAGTATGTATTATTTTAATAAGAAAATAAAAGAATAATATTATTTTCAGTTGTGATAAAAATAATACTTACTTAATATTATTTTCTCTAAACTCACAAAATTGCCAAAAGTTGTAAGTAATGCTTATTAATCCCTCTTATAATTAAAGCTGTCACTATCAATTCCTTATTCAAATCAAATAAAGAATATTTTCTATTTTATAATATTGTTGATAAATCAATATTTTAAATACTCAAAATGTATACAATCTTCAAATACAAGATAGGAAAATATGATACATTTGTATGACAGAGTATGCTTTGCAAAGTAATACTACAAGGACATAATGCAGTCAGCCCTTAGTATCGAGGGATCAATGTCAGGACCGCCCCCCATGAATATAAAATAAATGGATGCTCTAACCCCTTATATAATATAGCACAGCATTTGCATATAATCTACGTACATCCTCTTCTTTAAATAATCTCAATTACTTATAATACCTAATACAATGTAAATGCAATGAGAACAGTTGTTATACTCCTGTCATTTTAGAAATAACAAATAGTCTACACATGTTCAGTAGAGATGGGAGTATCATAGATCTAAATGCATATTTGTGGTTAGTTAAATCTTGGATTCAAAACCCACAGATAAAGAGAACCCACTGTATTGTAGAATCTTACTCAAACTCTCAAATAATTTGAAAAATAAAAATAAATCTAAAACAACCATATAACAATGTAAAGAAAATAGTTATTCATACATAAATCTCATTTCAACTGCAGCTCTTAGTTTTGACATTGTACATTTGAAATTGATAGCACCTATCCATTCTGTAACAACAATCTTTAAATCACCATTATATGTAATCTGTACAATGCAGGTAAAATTAAAGGTCACTGTTGTCAAATAGAAAGATATAACTATGCTTACATGAAACATTTGCTACTTTAAATGATAATGAATACTGAAATGTCAATAATACACATTATATTTTGAATACATGCCAGTGTTTAAATGTTCTTTGAACAGAAATAAATGTTCATCTAGATTCTGAAGTAAGTCTGAAGGGAAAAGACTGTAAGCAGACAGCACACTGCCAGCATGGACCATTACAAAGTGTATGAATTCTCTTTCAGCATCCACAAGTCTGTTACACTGACAGGTGGAGCACAAAGTCAAGTTGAAAGTCAATGGGTGATTTGTTCAGAGGCTGCTACACACATATGCATCTTGAACATTCATTACCAAAGGGTCAGTTAGCCAGAATTCAACCTCACTGGCCTATAGCTTGATGTTTTTACATACTCCTCGGTTTTTCCCATCAAAGGTAGATTGTTTCTTAGTAGATCTTTGATTGTTTCTTGAATCTTATAAAATGTATAATTTTATAGCCCAGCAGCTTGCCATTATTTTAGTATTTGTAGATACTTTCATTTTGCTGGTTGTTTAAATTGCTTTCTTTTTCTAACTTAATTGACTAACTATATCTATTATCTTTAGTCTATATTTACCTGATCTTCTTTAACTTGTCTTAACACATAACATGTTTATTAATCATATAAAGAAAACATTCCTGTCTTCTATTGACACTGGAAACCATTTTTTCTTAATTTTCTTGTACCTCTATCTTCAGGTTTTTAAGCTGTTGATTTTTATTTTTTTAATGTGTTCCACATTTATTCACTAAATATTTCCTTGATTAAAATTTAAATGTTTTTAATTCTGTTACTAAATTGTGTATTTAATTTTAAATTCTTAAGTTCTTAAGCTTTACTATTTCACTATCATTTACCAGTTTCCCTCTATTCCTTTTGTTCTTATTGAATTATTCCTTTTTAAGGGGAGAAGAGAACTAAGAGAAAATTTCTCCCAAATAAGGGAAGGTAGAAGATTTTGTTCCCTAGTTTTCCCTGAATAATTCCCTGTGGCTTCCACAAATGGGTCCTCAGGCTTTTCATGAATATTTCTCTGCAAAGGAAAAAGTATCTCCTCTGAAAATATTTTGGTAAGATTATGGTTTGAAACAGACCTGAAGGGACAAAGGATAGTGAGAAGCAATGGTAGTGTTTGCTTCACTTCACTGCCAGAAAGTCTTCTAAAGTGGCACTTTTTCAGTACATTTAAAGATAATATGCCAACATGGCATTTTTAATAAATATAATGAAAATATCTAAAAGGAATCATGATGAACACAAGATAGTGAGGTACACAGAGAAAACGGCTAAAGAACAGAACCCTAGCTCTCTCCTTTCTGAAGGCATCAACTAACACTCAAACATTCTCATTCAGTGCCTAACTCCTGAATTCTCAATGAGGAAAATATTACCCTGTGATGAAGCAAAAACTAGCCCAAAAGGGAGGGTGAAAATATATTAGCTATGATGATGATCTGTGGCCTTCCAAAAGTCCACAATACATAATCAGATACATAGCATATCTTTGCTATTAAAATTCTGTGCGGAATGGGTTATGATTAGGAGGAAAAAGTCTATGGCTAAGGAAATGACTAATGTATCTGTCAGAATAATCTAAAATTCTTCCATATTTGGCCCTTATCTGGGGCATAAAACCTGGCTAAAAATCCCACTGACTCACATTTTCTAAGAGCTGCTTATTCATTCACTAAATAAGTATGTTTTAAGTGCTGACAATGTTGTCACCAGTTAGACTGCACTAGAATTCTATAGTAAAGAAGACCTTGTCCTTTTGCCTAAGAAGCTCATAGCGAAAAAGAGATTCAGATATTCAAATGTTCACTGTATAACGGCAATAGACGATATGATACAAAAAATGACCAACATTCTTTGGGATACTCTTCATAGCCACCATATTATGAGGATATCCAGAGAGAAAAAAAGACAGAAGGAAAACTTAATAAGAAATTCTAGAGAATGAGACATCATGTGGAGAGAGGGAGAAGAGACTGAGACACCAAACATGTCAGTAAGTTTTCTTGAACTTTACATCCACAGTGGTGGCTGAGTGACTATTCTGGATTGAGTGCCCTCAGCTGACCCACAGGCTCAGTGTTGGTTCACACAATTGTAAGAAATAATCTAAATTTTTTGGGTTAAGCCACTAAGGTTTGAAGAGGTCCCATTGCTGAAATATCTGAATACAGAGGGTAGGGACATAGAATTGGAGAGGACAGGCAAATAAAGCAGGCTGTGTTAGTGGGGCCTCTTTTATATGCCCTAATGAATGGGAGAGAAGTGGACCTTGAGCGCATGAAGGAGGTAACTATAGTTATTGTAAGAGTAGTGCGTATAGCTACCACATTTGCACAGAGTATGCCAATTGTGGTTCTGACAACAGTATTTGTAGAAAATTTTGAATATTGAAGCCAAATTAATTTTAAAAGGCAGCATGACACTGCATGATACCTACGTTATAAGTGGGTACTATATTTTTTAAAAAGGATATAAAACTATAAGGGCACAGAGTATTTTCATTATTGTGCTCTCCAGAGTTCCTGGGGGATTAGGAGACACAGACTCATAAATAAACCACTGGAATTCAACCAGATATGTTCTGTATATCCCTATATTAAGAATCCTCTATACTATGCATTTACTGCCAATAGAACAGAAAGAAAATTTGGTTTACAAATGGCAATACACTTTAGGTAGACTGAGTATCTGCAAATGAAAAAAGTAAATAAAATACATTCCAGTCAAAGAAATATATAAGCCAATACATGAAATCCTTAAATAAATCCTTATGGATTCAATGTGGAGTGGGTATAGGTGACAAAAGGCACAATAGAATTGGAAACATATGCTGGAGCTAAACTGGGAAAAGCCAAATGTGTCTTGAGGACTTGGTAAATAATCAAAGATTTGAAGGAAAAATAAGATACCAGATCTTCATTTTAGAAAGATTGTAATGATGGTATAAATTCCAGTTAAAAGAATGACAAGAGGCAGAGAGTTAGGGGAGCCCGAACAATAGATGAGGGACTTTGATAGAAGTCAATGACTGAACAACTATTGGATATAGTATACACAGGCTTATGTGACCAATTGTGATAAATTAGTCAAAAAGAGGACCTTAAAAAAGACTCACAGGTCATCTTAGGTTACTATATAAATGATATGACACTAATGTAAATGGGAGAGAAAGGAGTGGCAGCAAGGAGTACTGGCTTTCAGAACTGCTAAATGTGAGGTGTTCACAGATATGCAAGTTAAAATGTCGTATTTTATGAGATACTCTGAATTAATGGTTATTACCTTGGGATAATGTCAGTAAGTTAAATTAAAGTTGAATTCAGAGCATAAATATTGTTATGTATATTAAGTATATAAGTCTAATAAAACGTTTTATTGCTTTCTACTGGATTATGAAAGCACTATTAATATGAACAAATTTATGATATTAAACCAAAATGACAATATCATCCTAATTATAGCCATATAAGAAGTTTCAAAACTTGGACATGTAAACCTATAAGCACAACCACTGATGTTTACAATTCATTCATCATACAATCTGAATAGCAAGAAAAACCAATTATGGCATACCATTCCACATACTTTCACTTTAAGATGGACAAAAGACAAAATTTTAGCAAGTTTAGGGAGGCACCCCATTAAGTCATGGCAGAAATTGCTGGAACTACTAACTGTTCATATTTTGCTCAGTCTTGCCATTTCTAATTATTTAAACAAAATTAAACGTGTGACTATAATATAGTTTGAAATACTAAATAAGTTGTTAAAAAGAACAAGAGGTATATTGGTACTTGTCCTAAACAACCTTCCCTGACATTCTACATTACAAAATTAACCTTTTCTTTGAATTTCCATCTCCCTTTCTATTACATAGTAGATAATAAAAAATACCAGTATGTAATGAAAGAAAATGGAATGAGAAACATTTTCTATATTTACTGGAATATTATTAATGCACTTTCGTTCCATGGAAGTGAAGCTAGAATTAGACAGGTAGGCAGTATAGATAGGTAAATCGAGTCAGATTGGATCAAGGAGGCCAATTTGGGTCTGGGAAGTTGGAGAGGTATCGAATGCCTTCAGAGCCCCTTCTCTACCCTTATCAAGATAACCTGCCCTTTGCCAACCTGCTGCTAAGGTAACCTGTCCCAGGGATTCTCTCTCCCTATAAGGAGTTGTTAATTACACCACCCTCCCTGCCTAAATCACTCCATCTGGGCCCTTCCCCCTATCTGTGTGCTTTTCGGCCATCCCACCAAACGTCCTGGGCCTAATCACTACACAAGAAGGAGAGAGAAAAGGGGAAGAGAGCAGGAGAAAAAAGGAAGCCTAGGACATATAAAAAGACAAAACACATGTACTTCTTGGGAGAACAGGATACCAGCTATGGCCCCCTTCTTCCTCCCAGGAAAAGTCTAAGCTACCCCTTTTAAATAAACCCTGCTTAAATGCTTGCCTTGGTGTACTTCTCTAATGTTCAAACTTCAACATGTGGAAGAGCAGAACTCGTCACCGGTAACCAGCAGTATCAAAAGTAGACCTGCCTTATCATAAGAATAGACCCCAGAAAAAGTTTTATAGAAAAACTAAATGTCTTGACTTGGCAAAAAATAAAACTATGTCTTATGGGATACAAGCATAGTTTCATTTTTTTTTTAACAACCTTAGTTAATAGGTGGGATTTTTATGCATTGTTGGCACTACATATAATTGCTATATATAATTATAATATGTCGAACAATACCTTCTTGTAGGTCACTGTGGTTATTACTATGGATCTAGATAATTAAAAGAGAATGAAAAATGGTTATAGCCCCAGAAGGGCAACTGTCGGTCTCTCACTGAGTCAATGAAACACGGGAATTGAAAATGCTTTACGCATCATCTGTGACCAATGTAAAAGCCCTTCCATAATTTTAGCTGTAAGTTGACCAAAAACAAATCAGAACACCTTCTGGAAGATGACAGCTGCTCAACAAACCTAAAGTATCTAAACAAATTTAAAATCAAAGAAAGATACGTTCAAGGACGCTAAAGGCAATCTGAAATAAATGGAAAATCTAATCTACTAATTAGGTGATGTATTTATTCATGGAACACACCCCCCAAAGTAAATAGCTCATTAAAATGAATGTTTACATTTACTGTAAATTCACGTACATCTTCCTTCTTAAAAGTTAATGGCATAAATATTACTGTATCTTTATATAATGGAAGCTAACAGAATACCTTAGTACTTTGATAGTAAATTATACAATGGGTATAATATATCTTTATGTTATAGGAAATGTTTTAAATTATTCTGTACACTATAAATGATTACAAGCTAATGGAATACCTTAGTACTCTGATAGTAAATTATAAAATGAGTAGAATGTATCTTTATGTTATAGAAAATTCAAATTATTCTGTATACCACTTACAAATGATTATAAGTATTTTAAACTGCATGTAATTATTATCCTTCTACAGAGAATTTTCTTTTAAAGCTTCAAGGAAGCTTTAAGAGTAAATTCTTTCTCTTTGACAATTCAAAATTTAAATGCCTACTTTGATCTATGCTGCCTGCTTTTTTAAGATGTCAATATTATAAAAATTACAACATAACTTGTTTATTATAAATATGAATTTTGAAGTATAAATACCTGTAATTATAAAAAATAATATTTAATTTCAACATTCACAATTTAAATATAATTTTTAATCTCATGAAAACATATAATTTACAAGGAAAACAACAAATAAGTTAAGCTTTATACTGGCCAATGTTTAAAAATTACATTTCTATAAAGCCCATTTTTTTACACTGGAAGCTTCTTAGGCACTTTATTTCTAGTGTCTGTTTCAGTGGAAGTGCTTGAATAGTATGGACATGAACCTAACTACTTGCCAGACATCCATCAGCGGTTGTGCAGTTTGCTCAGTGCACAATCAGGTATCCTGTCCACATCTCAGTATGCTTGGAAGTTTAACAGCCATCATAAACTCAACAAGTCCAGTCCAATCCCAAACTTGCCCCACCGTTAGTCTTCCTCACATAAGTTAAGGCTCACTCACTGTGATGAACATGGAGGGTGAGGACACTGGAAATCAAAATGAGCCCTAGGCTTTTCCCCGATGTAAGTTTGCACAGGGTGGTGCTTTTGGAAAAATGGGGAAGATTCAGAGAAGACCAGGTTTTCTGGAGGACAAAGGGGTTTTTTTGGACATGACAACTTGAAGAAGCCTATTAGATATTCAAGTTGAGGGGAAATGTCAAGGGTAAAGATATCGTGGAGAGTATTTAAAGCTGGAGAAAGAATGAGGCCAACAGGGAAGTCTAGCTGTGTGAGCTAGAGTCTAGGAGCTGTCTATTAACCAGAAATCTAACACAAGAGGAGCAGTCACTGCAGATGCTGAAAGGGATGAGTGTGGGAGGCAGCAGGAAAACCAGGATACGCTGGTAACAGGAGTCCGAAGAGGGAACAGGAGTGGCCCATTGCCTCCACTGCAGCTATAAGAGTGAAAAAAGCAGAATCTGTGCCTCTGGTGGTAGATATGGGAAGTGGCTAATAACTTACAAGAGTAGTCTCCTTTCAAAGGAGAGAGAAGGAAGGAACTCCATTGCTGGGGAGAATGGGAAGAGCAAGTACAGTCTGTGAGTTTAACCACTCTTTTCAGTGAAAAAGAGTGGGGCATAAGGAAAGAGCATAAGCTTGGTAGGGAGTTCTCTGGACAAAAAAGGGAATTTTTTTAACTAATGGAAGTTGCTGAAGCACATTTTCTGGGCTGAAGGGAACCATTCTGTAAGAGTAATAGATACCTACCTAAATTAGAACTTTAAAATTCTCTTAACTAATTTAATTTAAAATCCTTCTGGTTCTTTGACCTACAAAATTGCACTCTATAAAAATGCAAATTAGTAAGACATTAAGAATTTTTAAATTATCTGGATTTTAACATGCATTTATTTTATGATAACCTTTTTTGAAAAACAGAGTAAAATATACATTTTGATAAATCTGTTTTTCTAGAGGAAGAATACATAATTAGCAAATTATGTGCCTAAACACAATCTACATTTAAAGTAATTATCATGAGGAAGAAAAGCATTTTGGCTTAAATCATGGGTCATACAGTTGTATATTATTGGTAAATTATATGTCAAACTACAAAAATAGAGATTATTTCTATAGAATTTTTCCTTAAAATAACATGGTAGCTCACTTGTTGCTTTTGAGATTTTTGAGTTAACCAGATCTAATACAAATTCTTTTTCTGTAATTCTCAAGCTGTCTGAGCTTTGTGTATGTGTGTGTGTGTGTGTGTGTGTGTGAGTGTGTGTGTATGTGTGTGTGTGGTGTGACAAAGAGAGAGAGAAATAGGAACAATAGCTGCCTTAATGATACATTAAGTTCAGAGATAGTATGTCTAAAGCAGATGAATCTTGGCATTTATAGGTGCTTAATAAAATATTCTTGATATTCTATTCATTATTACTGTCATTACTATTGTTATAGTTTAGAAATTAAGGAACCTATATAACATAGTTGAAAAACTTTCTTTTCATTGAGGGTAATTGCCAATAAATAAATAAATAAATAAAAGTAATTTTTTAGCAAAGCTTTTCTCTTCCGTCAAGAAGCATATAACAGTCAATAAACACTTCATTGAAGATCTACTTAGTACAAAGACCAAAGACATTGTTTTTCTGTGTATGACATGGGCATAATCTAATTTTAAAATTAAGAAAAGAGACTTTGAGAACTTTGAAAAACATTAAGGATTTTAAATTCACTTTTATATTATGACTACTAAGGACTGATAGTATAGAATGAGAATGAAGAGAAAGAAGTGGTAGAACAAAATAAGTGGAGAAACACAAACACATGGCAAAGAAGACATGGTGGGTACAGATGCACAGACATGTTGAAAATGAAGTAGACAGGAAACAAACAAACAAACAAAAAAACAGCCAGGTAAATGACCTGTCTCAAAGTGACAACTTAATTTTCTTTAGAAGTATGTTACACTAAGAGATTAGATATTATTCGCTCTACTGATGTTTCATTTTATCTGCTACCTAACTCATAATGCTAGATCCTCCTCTCCAAATGGGACAGTTAGTGAATATTATAATAGAGAAATTACTCCCTGGATTGCAGTTGCAGTTATCAGGGTAGCTGTATTTCCAGGGGCTGGAAATCCAGATTTTTGTCTTTGACTAAGAACTAAATGTTTCCTTCTTTCTCTTCTCCACATTTTTATTTGATAAAAGTTTTTCCTTTAGCCTCCACTTACTTGCTAGAGTGACCAAGTTTTTCTATTCTTGCTGTGAAACACACAAACTGCTTATAAGCTGCACTCCAACCACTTAGAGCTCTCCAATCATATCCAAGTAGATAGGCAAGTGCTCCCACCAGCTAAGGTCCCTGATTGCAACAGTCAAAGCAGTTTGTTACTAAACCTGTCTATAAGTCTGTTGTGTTTTCCACAGTAATGTAATTAGATATTAATTAAGGGGGTGAAATACAAGTGTGATACAATCACTGTCAATGAAAATTAAATTAATGTTATAAAAAGGTGGTAAGATCATCTTCCAAGTGCCTGAAGTTCTTATTTTAGATTAAAGAAATCACAAATTAAAATATATAGATGATACATTGTTGGCATAGCTTGTGTAAGGAATGTAATGCAGAATAGCAATGAACAGACAGTTTACGGAAAAGTCATGACCTTACATAAAAACACTGGCATATGTATGCATATACACCTCTCTGAAGTTGAAACAGATCATTAACACATGAATTTATTATTTATTTCCCTTTACGTACTAACAGAACTTTTCAATTCATTAACCTACCGATACTGATCATGGCAGCTAAGATTCTGTTACGCTCCTTAAAAACATGAAAAATAAGGAAGATGAAAATATCACGAATGGAGGAAGGCATGCTACTAAGAAAGGGTATTTCAAATTTTAGAGGCTGAAAGAATGTTTTGAATGGCTTACTCAATGAAGTATAACTGAGATGAAATGTGTATATACTTTGAAAAATATATTTGTCCAAATTGAAGAAATAAAAATAATGCATTTAATAAGAAAAAAAAAAGGAATAAATCAAAGGCAATATTCTTGCTACTAGGAAGTGGTCAGACAATTAGGGTTTAGAAGGACATTACACATATCAGAATATCAAGAGTGGAGGAAACCTTACAAAAATATTTCTGTGTATTTTTGTATAAATTACAGATTTCTTTGAAGAACAATTACATATACTTTGAATTATAAGACCAAATATAAGAAAATAATGTTATTTCCTGTCATAATCAAAATGATAAATCCATGACTATCAACAAAAGGTAATGATTTACTAAAATTTTAATGTACCACAGAATGTATAAAATGTGCAGAATCCCCACAGAAATATTTTTCTCAAAAAATCTGAATCACAGTACTATGACTTTAATAAGATTCAGAATTAGATTTCCATTAATATAAATATGCATGTTCATCAAACAATATATTTTAATAAATGTCAAGTAACGTTTGTCTTTAAGCCAGTATGATTTTAGCTCATGAAATTATGGTCCTTAAAAAATAAAGCTGAAAAGAATATATTAATAGAGAAGAAGTACAATGATAAAATTGGTAAGTAAAAAAACAGCCAAAAAATAAAATTTATAGTTGCTGGGATCCCATCTCTAAAATAATCCTATAAATCTCTCTAAAAATGATTTGTGCATTATTTTAAGCCAAAACTCTAACCTTTACAATAGTAATACACAACAGTGTACTTAGTCTGTACTGCCACCAAGTGCCTAAATCAATTAATTTTAAGATTATTACAGCAGCTATAAGCAGATTGTTTTAGTGTTATGACTAGCAATTTGGAAACAGGCTAAGAGTAAACCACTTCAACCATGAATGGCTATAAGGGCCACAAAATTCAGACATAACAACAAAATCTCAAAGGCATTATTAATAAAACATCAAGAATCCTACCAGCTCACTGGAAGTTCATGAAGTCTAAAAATGTTACTCAGCTTGTAGTCAAATTTTGCTGGAGGAAGATTTTCTTTACATGAATTCAAGTTTGGATTTGGTTGTATATTGATTGGAAATTCTGAATCCTAGAAAAAAAGATGAAGAGCTTTGTTCAAATTTCCAAAGCACTGATAACATTTCTTACTTAATATTAAATTATAACGTAAATATTTTATTCTCCTCTGACTCTTACCTTCAGTCTTTTGTTTTCTGTTTTTGTTTTGAAAAAATATGGAAGAACAGCACATGACATGCACATAAGCAATTTTAATTCTAAGATGCATGTTACAAGTTAAAAATTACTTTAAAACACATCCTTTGTGAATTCCAATTAAGGCCAAAATAACATTGTCTTATATTATTGGTCAATTGTCATTTTTCAATGAGCTTTCCATTCCCAAGAGAAATGTCCAAATATACTTGCACAGGACAACAAAACAATGCTTGTTTACAGATTAATTGTGGTTTTCTTCTTTAAAACCCAAGGAAACAGGATTAATTTAAAGGCAGATGCTGAAGGTAAAAGACCTCTGTCATGATCCTTTTAAATTACATATATTAAAATCCATGTCCGCCATTTGTTAGTAACCTCTCTCCGCACCAAGCAAACTCCAAGGGTAACTTAGTCTATGAGAAAAGAGTCTCTCACATGTGGAAAGAAGACATGCTACAAACAGGCACTCAATACCTAATGATGGATGGATGAATTGCTCAAGTCCACAAGAAAAAAAAAAAGAAGTAATCATTTCTCTTCTATTTCATTTAACTCTTTAAAACTGACTTTACAGATGGAGGCATATATTTAATTTTCCAACATTCATTTATTCAAAAACCATTTATAAGTGCCACTTTATCCCAAACAACAGGCATGGGACATCCATCAATGAGCAAAGCAGATGAACAAATCTTCCCCTCACAGAGGTTATGTTCTAATGGATTCTTTATCATACCCTGAAAGCTGGAAAATGATAAAGTAGATTTCCATAAATGAGATAACATTTTTCTGATGGATGAGGTAAAACATATTCATACAGAAATTTTGTACATTTCATGATACTACAAAGAAACAAATTAGTGCAATCTCAGTCTTAATTACTATTAACATTTTGGTTTAATTAATTTTTTCTCTTTCAATGTTTAAAAAGTTGGGTTGATGCTGTATTATTCATCATCTAGTTTTCATCTAACACATCCTTGGGTCTGTTTTGAAAAAATGATAAGTGCCTTATTTTATGTAATATTTAACTATTTTTTCTTTTATGATTATCAATGTTATGAACAGCTTTCTATAAAACTCTACTTCACTGATTATTTTCTTAAAGCACAGTTCTAGAAGTATAAATAAATAATTCAAATAAAATAAATATTTGACAAAAACATGACACCTCTTCACGAATTGCTTTGCCGAAATGCTGTTCATATTTCACATTAGCCAGTCAAATAATACTGTGTGCAATTCACTACCACGTCTTTGTTAATACTACACACACACATACACACACACACACAAAATAGTACATTCATCCAACAATTATTTCTTTTGGCTAAAATTTATTATTAAGTCTCTATTTCATGGTAAGGACAAGTTTTCAGTTCTTCTACTACAGAACAAAATAAAATAGACAAAATTAATTTCCCTGTGGACTTTGCATTTTAGGAGGAAATACAAAAGACAATAAATAATGATAAAATAAACTATATCCATGAAGTGAAAAGTCTATGGAAAAATTAATTGACATAAAAAACTGTATTTATTTATATTTTTAAATTAATTGTTTAGGTTACACTTCTGTACTTCTCTTTTTTTCCTATACTTAATTTTTTCTAAATTGCATTTTTATATCTTTTGACCATTTGTTTTATTGTTGTGATGATATTTCATTTTAATGATGCTGCTTGGGTTGGAAATGGGAGGGTAGGTAAATGACTAGGTTGAAAAATATAGCAAAGAAGATCTGAGTCCAGGCTTATATAATTTTTGACTACATATAAATATCTCCAACCATAAACATTACCTACAACAATTTTGTAAGCATTGCTAAGCAAATTATTATATAAAATAAATAAAATCAGGCATTTAATAAAACCTAACCAACTAGGTCCTATTGGCCATTTCTATAGCTCAGAGGAAGATAAGAAATATAATAATAACTGAATAACTATTTAAAAAGAGGTTTACAATAAGAGAAGTGATGTCCTGGTTATATTAATCCTACATAAATATAGATGCACTTGCAAAACATAAAAATCCTATATTACCAGCCAATATGCTGCAATACTCGAGACAATAGCCAATGAAAGATAAGCAGGATCAGTGAGGTAATGTGGAATACATAAATAAGGACAATGCATAAAAGACAGGAAGTAAAATAAATCTTAAAAATATTCTTTCAAGCTACATAACCACTACCATTTCTTTGTATGACAAGGAACAATTGAAGGGCAAACTCAGCTCTCAGTAGTATGTTTTGATAGTGCTTCTCAACTCTGACTATGCATTTGAAATCACTGGGCAGCTTTTCAAAAAATTCCACAATCACTGGTCCGACCCCAAACCAATTGAATAATAATTTCTGAGAGTGAGGCTCTGACACTAGCATAATTTTAAAGCTCCCCATATGAAATAAAAGTCAGTTGCAAATCATGGCTTTCTTTAGTAATTTAGTTTTAGTGAAACTGGTCAAGCTATTTAACAAATTTTCAAAGTTATATTTTCCTATCTGTAATTATAACCAAAAAAAATGGAATCAAGTTTTTATTTTCTAGTTTAACACTTGATTGCAGAGAAATCTCTTTTTTTTGGAGCCATCTTATAAAAACCAAAAAGAACTACATGCTAATTTTTAATACTATAAAATAAAGCTAAGCCCTTACAAATATTATAAACAAAATTATACCTGTTTTCATAGGCTACGATAAGAATTGAGTGAGATAATCTCTGTAAAGCACTCATCATATGCCTGGAGCTTAGTAAATCTTTAACATTAGCTATTACTGTTTCTATTTTTATTATTTTTGTAGTTAGTGGCACATGTTAATTCCAATATTTAGTAAATTCATTATGAATTATTTCATACCTACTTATTGTAAAATAATTTTATAGTAACCAAATTATAGATTTAATATTCTCCTCGGATACTGATTGAAGCAAACTTATTTTAGTATGCTCCTATTTGTCAGAATCCCAGTTCTATATCTGCTTAACCATTGGCTATCTTGATCTGTCTCAGCATCAGTGATAATAGGATTTTTTTTTTTTTTTTTTGCTTCATGAGCCAGTTGGGATTAAATCTTACTTTGCTATTTATACGCAAAGAATGGAGGACCTGATGGATATCAATTTCTCTGTTTTAGTAATATATCATCTAGGCATTGCATGTACCTATCCTCATGAAGAAACCAAGCTATCTATTGAGACTCTTTCCAAATGAGTCTATTGGGTACCCAGGCCCTGTATCCATGCCACTTGACAGGTCTGCTTTTCTATCTTGTTCCTCCATTGAACCAAACTCACAGGAATTACCCCAAGAGATTTTTTAACAAGTTCAAAATTATTCACTCTGGCCTACACTCAACATTTTTCTACTTTGTGTCAGGCACTATCTTAATTACCAGGTCACAAATATAATTAGAATACATTTGTTCCACTCAAAAGACTCGAAGTTGATAAATGCTTAAGTAGAAATATGAAGAAGCTATTAAGGTAAAGAAATAAGTAATAAAACGGTTGGACTAAGGGTCATCCAATTGTCATTAATTGTAGATAGATAATATAGATAGATGGCTAGATAGTGTGTATGAAGCCAAAGAGAGAAAGGATCTGTAATGAAGCCATATTATTAAAGATGACTAATAATAATAAGTAAACTTCACATGTGCAATGAATGACAGAAAGTTATAAAATAAAAATATTCCATTAACTCTAGTAACAATGAGATATAAAATACACAAAAAAAACACTAATAAGAAATGTGTTTCTTTAAAGACAGAGAACTATTTTATTCAGAGATACACAAAACAAGGACTGATTAGGTATTTCATGGACTCAGCAAGTCTATTTACAAATCTTCAGTTTGATTTAATATTGGATTCAATTGTAATCAAAATTTCAGTGTGAATCTAGAGGCTTAGAGTAGTTAGTGTTGCTCTCGCTGACCAATCGTGTTAGGAAAATATAATAACTAATCATAATTGGCCATTTACACTAAATTTTCAAAATGATACGGTTAAAACATTAATGTTTTAAGTTCAAAGTTAAAAATATACCTTATTGAAATAGATTTTAATCAGGGTTTTCTTTCTTTATCTTAATTCCCCATGTGGAAAACAATTTATAGAAATGGATAATTTTTTTCAGGCTTCCATGCCCTCATTATTTCATTCATCACTCGAGCAGTCCATTACCTGTTGACAAACTTCACACATCACTAACTATGAATGACTGACAGCTGACATTATCAGCAAGCCTTGATTGAGTTAATTGACATTCACAGTCAGTATGAAAATTATAGTGAGCCAAGGAAAGCCTTAAAAACTTATCGACACTTGACTGTCATATCTATTTGCATTATTGTGGTCTTTGATTATAGGTAGAAGTATTACACTTGAAAAATAGTTTTCCCAAGTGTACTTAAGTATTTTTAAGTATTGAGGACTCCTAAAGTATCTAATTATTCTTTACTTTATCACTGAGATATTCTGTACTTTGACCCATATCAAATTAAGCTGAAACAAAAAAGTAATAAAAATAAAATATACAATCATTGAACTATCACTTGAAAACTCCACAATGTAACAAAATTTTTGAAGTATATTTCTAGACTAAACAGTTTATTCATGCCATAAACTAACAGAACAGAGACCTAAAGTGTACCTGATTTAAAACTATAGGGAATGGTGTTAGACTTAGAATGTACAATATTTTTCATGAAAGGAAGTAGTAAGCAATACTTTTGGAGTATTACTAAAGGCTAAAACAAAAAAAATGGTATGCTTAGGAAATAGTTGTCTTTTAAATTTAAATAAGTATATTTTTATTATATTAATGATAATGAATATTATTTTTAAAAACTTGACCTCCACTAGTCAACTTCAACAGTTAACATCAACATCAGCTTGGAACTTAGGTGAAATGCAAATTCTCAAGCTCCACCTTAAACTTAAAGCAGAAACTCTGAGAATGAGGCCCAACAATTTGTTTTTAACCAGCTCTCCAGGCGATTTGGATGCTTGCTAAGTTTGTGACTGCATATGAATAAGAACACATCTTTCAAAATATAACAAATAGCAAACATAGCTGAAAACATTTGTAAGGAATTATATAGTAACTTATAATAGGATTATACATATAATAGGATATACATACTACTATATAACTTATACGTGTGTGTGCATGCACATATACGTGTGTGTGTGCGTGCACGCGCACACATGTGTCTGTGTGTGCGTGTGTATTTAGTTTTAGTTTTGAGATGAGATTCCTCACTGTGCCAATTTTCTTCAGGTTTCTTGTCTCACAAATTTGAAGAATAAAATTCATGGACAATAACAGGAGGAAGTGTAAACACAGTAGGATTTATTTAAGCATGAGAAGAGATAGTAAACTCTCAACATGTGGGAGGAGGCTACAGAGCAGGGGAAAAAAAAAAACTTTTGGTGTTCTAGCTTAGGAGCTTATATAGTTCTGGGTAGAGCACAGAGCCAAATCTATATGAAACAGGTCTCGAGAACAGCACCGACATCATCGGTCAAAATCAAGGTAAAAGAGGCATTGAAAACAGCACCAGCATCATTTCAATCTACTGCATATGGGTTTCCAGTTTTCCCAGCGTCATTTGTTAAAGAGGATATCTTTTCTCTAATGTATGTTTATGGAGCCTTTGTCTAGTATGAGATAACAATTTATATAGGTATGTCTCTGTGTTTTCTATTCTATTCCATTGATCTTCAATTCTTTTGGGCCAATATCATGCCAGTTTTGTTACTATAGCTCTGTAGTATAATTTAAGGTCTGGTATTGTGATGCCCCCTGCATTCTTTTCTTGCTAAAGATTATTTTAGCTATTTGAGGCCTCTTACTTTTCCAAGTGAATTTCATTACTGCTTTTTCTATTTCTATGAATAACATCATTGGAATTTGAATAGGAATTGCATTACATCTTTTTTTCTTGTACCAGGGATTGAACTCAAGGGCACTCAACCAATGAGCCACATCCATGGTCTCACTGAGTTGCTTAGGGCCTCCCAGTTGCTGAGGTTGGCTTTGAACTCACGATTCTCCTGTCTCAGTCTCCCAAAGTGCTGGGATTACAGTCATGCACTACCACACCCAGTTGGAATTGCATTAAATCTGTATAGCACCTTAGACCAGAAACTCTGAACCTACTAGAAGGAAAATTAGGCTCAGCTCTCCATCATGTGGGCTCAGGAATGAA